>RJWJ010002365.1:0-102867 GCA_004363605.1 Indri indri
TACTCATAATGGCAGAAGAATTTGGGCAAATGTGCTTATAGTCCAGGAGTCCTGAGGCATAGTTCAAAGTGACCCTTTGAAAGAGTTATGATTCTTTGAAGTCCTCTCTTTTATCTTAAAAATTCGTGCAAATTTTGCATCTACTTCATAACAAATGTTTATTTTAATATAAAAATATTCAAAATTTCTTAGGTAATTAACATCACATCCCCACTGCCATATACCTAGATTTGGAAAGTAAAGTAGGCAAAATCATACTGAATTCATAGTAAGTGCTGAGCAGATTGTTATCTTGTGTCTGCAAAATGTTTGAGCAGCTGTGCACATAGATTATGTTTCTAGAACCTATACTGGAAAATCATCACTTGGTCTTGGACATTTCAAAAAACAGAAACAAAATGAAATATATACACACTAAAACAAAGTGAAAAGATCTATCTAGATCAGTCTGGGACTAGTACTGCCTCCAGGGCTTGGTCCAATAAGTAAGACAAATCATTGATTTTGGTAATAATATCTTAGTCAAGGACCTTTTAGGGAAGAAGAATAAGAAGAGATAAAGATAAAACACTGTGGAACAGAGCGTCTGTTTAGCGTATGAAGTATGAGTGTACTCAGAGGTTCAGTAAGCTTGTGTTGCCAAGGAGTTTATTTCCCCACCATTCTCTCTCTTGCTCCTCCACTTATGTTCCTCTCCTCTGACCACTGCCACCTCCCCACCCCCACCTTTGTTCCCTTACTGTTTCTTCTACTTTGGCTCTTTTCAGATTCAGTTAAATTTGTAAACATTTTCCTTTCTTCCCTAGAAAGCAGTGTCAGAATTGATATCCCTGGTAGCCTAAAAGCTTTACTTTCTGGAAGTATTGCTGTAGGTCATTATACCATTATTAAATGTATTTCTGAATTCTTTATGACTGTCATTTCAACAGTGTTCTTCATTCAGATGACAATCAACTAGGGTAAAATATTTTCCAAAAATATGGGAGTGATTAATCATTTTGCATTTATTATTTCTTGATTTTTTTTTTCCCCCTTTAGTTAATGGCTTAACACTCTCTGGAAGTGAGCAAATAAAAAAAATTTTCAGTCTGCCTTATTGTCAGAAAACCGTTTCCCCCCTCACCATTCTTTATCATTTCTTACCCACAAATATTTTGTTCAAGGCGTAGGAAAAGTACTTGGCATTACCACTTTAATAATAAATAGAATAAATAAGGTTGTAATGTTACCTTAGTGATAATTTAATTTATCTTCAGTGCTTCTTGTCTACTGTAGGTATAACTCATTGATAATTTCTAGTTGTAAATTTTTTACTTTCTTTTATTTCTATTCCCAAAACTATTGCCCTTGAAAGTATGTCAAATTACTATTTTTCTAAAAAAAAAAAAAAAAAAAAAAAAAAGAAACCTTAAATACTTTGGCACTTACATAAACCAGAGTAATGTCATTTTCATTATATATGGAAATATACATATCTGAATATATACATATGTGTTTTATCTTTTTAAGGTCCAGACTGAGATGAAATAAATATATTTTTTGATCAAAAATGTAAAAATATTTGGGTAAGGTTGAGTACATATTAAGGTTTTGGGTTTCCTCGAATTGTGAGAAACAGAAGACATAATGCCTGGCACAAAGTAGGCCCTGAATGAATCAAATTTCTTTTTAAAATTTGTTTTGATCAGTTAAAAAATACAAATCATGTTTTTATTTATGTTTCAATGCCAGAAGTAAAATTTTATACAAATATTATTTGAATTTATTTATAGCTTATTAGATTTAAAAGGCATTAAAAGTGTTAAAAATATGTGGCATATATTTCATTGAATTGCATAACAGCCATTTTATTCTGTTTTAATTTAAGAAATCAAGTGTCTATAGATTTAGTTGTTTCATGCACATTTAACCTATGAAAAATAGCTATTAATAAATTTCTAAGTGTCTTTTGTGAAAGTAGGTGTTTTAAGAGTATTTAAAGTATGGTATTCAGACCAGCCTGAGCGAGAACAAGACCCCGTCTCTACTAAAAATAGAAAAAGTAGCTGGGTGTCATGCGGCTACTGTAGTCCCAGCTATCTGTAGTCCCAGCTGCTCAGGAGACTGAGGCAGGAGTATGGCTTGAGCCCAGGAGTGTGAGGTTGCAGTGAGCTACAAGGCCACTGCACATTACTCGGGGTGTGACAGCAAGACAGTGTCTCCAAAAAAAAATAAGAAAAGAGAATATTTAAGGTATGGTACTTAGAGTTCATTGTCTTTGAGAATCTCTATAATTGTATACATATTTTTATTTGTAAATACGCATTTTTCTCTGGTCACAGCTTTAATTATCCTGTCAAAGGTCCACAGCCTTCTAAAAGTTAAGAACCACTGGTTTAACAGACCCTTAGCAAAATTAATTTCCAGAGTGTATAAGTAAGAATACTTTTAAGTAATGCATAGTCTAAAGATATATTTTTCTAATAACGTATACTTAGGCAAAGATTTTTTTAAATAGATTTCTAGAAATGAAATTATGACTGTGCTTAGTATATGAAATGATAGTTTCAGCTTGAAGTTTTTGTGCCACAAAAAATAGTTTTATTATGTGAACTAATTGCTCAATGTTCTTTATCAGAATTCTTCTTAGGAGTATTTTGATTTGATAGTAGACTTAGTAAACTAAGTCTTACTATAGTTAGAGTTTAATTACCCCAGTATAAACAAATTCGCAATACCACTGTATGTTTGAAAGTGATTTGAAGAGAGGTAGCAACAGGAGCAGCATACATTTCTGGGTAGTGTTCTTATGTATCATTTAGTGGTTTAATGAATAATTGTGATTCAGGAATTAAACATCTCTTTTTCTCCTTAATTGTGGTGGGCACTTGGGAGGGGCAGAGATGAGTTCCTGAATTTGAAAATGTCTTCACTGACTTATAAATAAGAAGAAGAGCCATAGTGACTTTCAGCATCTTCCAATATTCATTCCTTCAAGATGAGGATAGTGCAGGTTTTTGGACTACTAGATATATTTTATTGTAAATTATTAAGGCAAATCTCATGATTCCTAGAAGCATCTAATTATTGTAATAAACTAATAATCTTACTCATTTCTTGCTAATTTTATTCTAGTTTTTTGGAAAAATAAATCTAAAGGAAATAGTTACATTCTTAGATCCAGTTTTTTTTAAATACCAAGTAATCATTTCTTATTTATTTCTGAGAGTGATAGTGCCAAATTGGTGGGTAAAATTGGCTAATGTGCTTATATCTATTATTAGCTTGAAAAAGGTGTGGGGGAAAAAAGGGAACGAAAGAAAAGGAGAAAGTGAATATTTATTCATCATTCTTATACAGAAATATTAAAGCTTTTCATAAATGTAGACTGAAAATAGAGTTATTCTTGTAATGTTGAAGAGTTTGGGTAAGAAAATCACTTTCAGCTTTAAAGTTCTATGCTAAAAAATAATAAAATTCTGTGATTCATTAGCCCTATAGCATTTCATATCATACATCAGAAAATGGAGGCTTAATTCATTTAAATTGCATAGTAGTTGGCTTAGGCAATAGTCTGATATTGATCATCGATGCAGGTAGAAACTTTGGGGTTTACATAGTTCAGCCTTGTGCCAGTCTAGAGGTGGCACCCCTGACAGATTGTCATCTAGCTTCTGCTTTAGTCCATTTATAGTAATGAGAAATTATTAGCTAACCCAGGCAGCCCAGTGTACATTTTAACAGAATAAAAAGAAAATTATATCTTATGCTGAACTAAACTCTGTCTTGTCTGCCTTCCATCCACTAGTCTTAGTTCTTCCCCGTTTTACTGAATGGAATAAATCAAAATCTTTTCTACATGATAACATTTTTAGCTGTTTTCTTTTTTAGACTAGTTGTGTGCGTGTGTGTGTATGTGTGTCCATGTACATATGATGGATTCGTTTGTAAGACTGGGAGACAATATGGGGTAGGGCAAACTGGGGAAAATACTGTTAAAATTAACAGATTGTATAGGTTAAACACTGTGAACTCTTGTAAATCATAAGAGGTAGAACACTAGTGTGGGTGAAATTAAATCTATAGATATGTCTACGTAGCCACATTACTACTCTGATATCCAGCTAAGGAGTGTACCATTGGGAAAATAGGAAACTCAGTAGGGTGAATCTATGGTCTTGCAGATAGTGAATATCTAAGCTCATATTTAAAATTTCATTGTGTACCTTAGGCTCTACGTTAAAGTCACTGATTAAGTCTATATTGACACAAAAACTCCATAAGCTATTGCTTTAGATTATTTTGTGTTTATTAAGTGGTATAATTACTGAAAATAAAATTATGACAATATTTATGTAGTTCTTAAACATCATCATGTTTAATAGGACATAACTCTAGACAGATTTTCCTTGTAATTATTTTTCAAAAGTCTACTATTAAATGGATTCTGTGGGATAGTCAAGTAATTATGTCATGAAATTATTTTGATTTCTGCGTGAACTGATTTCTCTGAATTATTTTTGCACTTACTATCAATAGAGGTAGTTTTGGCATTAAAGTAATCTTCTGATTATTTTAAATATTATTCTAAATTTCCTAAGCATATTACAAATTCATTAAGAAGGAAGGACTATGCCATTTCTCATCTAGGACAAATTTAGGCATAAGTGGCGCTTAATAAATGCTCACTTATTAGGTAAGCCTTGATTTCTGTATTGGACAATAATTTTGTAATTGGTAGGTATCTCTTAAGTACAGTGAACTTTAATGATTCAATAAACATCTTTGAAGAAGTTCTAAAAACTGCCAAGAGTTCAAGAGTATGTAGATGAATAATAGTTGAATGAGGCCCAGAAATCTATCTGTTGAAAAAGTTTAACGGCATCAAAACTAGAGTCACTGTGTTTTGAACTGCTAGAACATTCTTACAACCAAAGTATTTGTAAGTATTATTTTTAAATTGCATGTTTCCATTTTTTTGTAACTACTTTGTTTTTCAGGTATATTCTGCAGACTCATTCAAACCTTTCCAGGTTCTCTAGTTTGGGGATTGCTTTCTACGTTAAAAAATAAATTAAAAAAATTAACAACTATTTTATTAAGATAAGGGTCTCCAAGGTTTTTGTGAAGAGGACCTTTTCATTGTCCTATAATTGCAAGCTCATCCTATAAGGGGGCTGCTTTGTGTATGCACGTGTATGGATACAGATTGTGATGTCCCAGGGAAGGTTACTAACAGTAGAACTGTAGAACTATAACGGGGTTGGGAATGCCTGCTGGCTATATTCCCTTCCCAAATGGGAATTTCAGGAAACTGAGGCAAGACGTTAATGGCGCAGAGGGGGATGTGGCTGCTGCAGCTGGCTTGGAGACCTGTCAGGTAAGGCTTAAATAGCTACCAGTAGATAATGTTCTCCTGGTTGGGAAATCCCTGGTTCATGTGTTCTGATAGGCTTGAGAGTTATTATTGTGGGCTTCCTGTTTAAATCTCATTGTATTGGCTGTTTTGTCCCATAACTAGGGGGTAGGGGCTGGATGGGAGTGGGTAGGGTTCCCCTCAACTGTAGGTTAGATTCAGTGATTTACACCTGCAGCAAAGTCTCCTGCAGCTCTTGGACTGCTTTCATTAGAACATGATCCCAGTTCTACTAAAGTAGCTGTGTGGTTTTTGATATACCGCTTGGTTTCTGTGTCTTAGAGTCTTCATTTCTGTAAGAAGAAGGTAATAGTAGACAATTTTTAAAGTCTTTCTGATCTAAAATTCTATTTTTTTGTGACATATGCTGTATGAGAAAAGAAGGCAGTAAATGGAGTCAGAAATGAAGATGGTGAGAATCAGCAAAAAGGGAGGACGACTTTTGTGCTAGACTTAAAAAGGATTATAGAAGGCATGTGTGGGTTTCCTTGATGTACTTTGTTTAAATAGAAAATCCCCCTAAGTGTACCTTTATTTCATAGGTGGAGATGAGGGGAATTTTGTTTCAGCAGTATAATATCTGATTCTTAGCTGAATGTGGAGAGTTAGAAGTTGGTCTTTTTTTGTTGGTTTTTTCCTTCTTTAAACAAATAGGTTGAGAACTCCACAGATCATTTTTTTCTTTTACCTTTTTTAACTCAGTGGTGCCTAGTGCATTGTAGATACTCAGTTGGTGAGATAGTATTTGTGTGAATAAATTTACTATGCTGTGTGTTACATATCTAGTTAGGAGTGATCCTCTAATTCTGTAGGAATGAATTGGATGATTGTAGCCCCTTCTGTTTCTTGAATTATTCCTTGATTCTTCTCAGCTTTATTTTGAAAATCATCTTTTTCTTATTCTTTTTGTCATTCACATGTAGTTACTCTAGAGTAGGGAATGTGGGAAGAGTCTTGGCAGAAGGAGAGCATTACAGATACAGTCTTTTTCAAACCCCCAGCATGTATAGATATGTAAATCCTAACTGCGAATGCTAGCAGAAACTCAGCTGTGGACTGCCTAAATATTGTGATCATGTTTAGTTCTGGATTCTTTAGTCATGCATCTCGCACACATTGATATGTCTGAAGTAAGATTTTTTTTATGGTTTCATAAACAGTTTTCCATATTTTAGATGGGGTTATCCAGATTTTAGTGTGCTATTCCTATAAATAGTAAATACTAACAGTCACTTTGATAGAGGATACCTTTGAGAAAACACTATAGATCAATAGGATGTTAATATATTTTTAGTCACCAAGTGTTCTCTAAGCCACAGTTACTATAGGCCCTAATCTTAGTGTCCACTGTTTGTGAAGTGATGGTAGGTTAAACTGCTGAAAAAATAGATCGAAATGTAAAGACAAGGCTTAACTTGACAAAAATTCATTTCTTGCTTTTATAACACTCCAGGGCAGGTGTTCAGATTGACTGGGATGCTCTCCTTTACATAGACTGTAAGGGACCCAGGTGAAATGGCTTCTCAGCATCTGTCCACATCACGAGGGGGAAAAGCATGGAGGAGCATGAATGGGAAGTTGGTGTGGACAAAGCCTGGAAGTTTCTCCTAGGATAACTGTTAACCAACATTTGGACTTCCATTATATTAAGTAGCTAGGCTACATTTCTCAGTCACATTTAGGTGCAGAAGTTTGACAGTTGATCCTCATTATCTTATGAATACACATTTGACATTATGTCTTTTGCATCTGTTGCATCTACTTTAAAAATATCACCAAAGTAGCCGCAATAACTGATGTATCTAGCATTAGGGAAAATGAATCTTCCCAGCACACTTGAATTTTTTGGGTATCAGAAGCTTATGATTTTAATTGTCAGAACTTTATATTTTCACTAGTTTTCCATAGGAAGATTGTCAAAATTTATAGTGCTCTCTTGCTTCACACAAAATAGAACTTTTTTGATGATTTACACTCAACTTCATATGCCTCAATAATTGTATTGAACCAGAATACAATTGATACTCTTTAGGTATCAGAATCAGAGTTTGTTTCACTTAAATAATTACTTAGATTCATTATTCTTTCCATTTTCCTTCTGCCCTAATATATTAGGTTATAACTCCTTGAAGATAAGACCTTTCTCTTGCTTCTGAATCCGTGAAAGTGCCTGAAAGTAGTGCCTTGAATGGCTGTACTTAGGCAAGCTTATTTGAACCATTTTTGAATTTTTATTGTCTTTTTATTAATGACTCTGTTGTGCTATTAGTATTCCTACCTTTAGGTTCAGTGGTTCTCAAATTTGAGAGTCCATCAGAACCACCCAGAGGCTCGTTAAAACCCAGCACTTGCTGTGTCCCATCTCCAGAGTTTCTCTGATTTTAGTAGGTCTGAGTTAGCCAGAGAAGATTTGCTTTTCTGACCTGTTCCCAGGTGATGCTGATGCCGCTACAGTTACTTATCTGTAATGGGACCTCATTTTAAGAACGACTGCTCTACTTAGGGCTTTAACTAGTCTTTCCTCCTCTTAACCCTTCTTCCTCCTAATCTGCTGAGTGCTAAGAACACAAATTTTTTAATACTGCTGGGCAAAGAACACAAATTTTTTAACATTGCTGTTTTTTTTTGTTTTAAAATAAGAAAAATGGCCAGGTTTGGTGGCTCACCCCTGTAATCTTAGCACTTTGGGAGGCCAAGGTAGGAGGATTGCTAGAGCCCAGGAGTTGGAGGCTGCAGTGAGCAGCCACCACTACACTCTAGTCTGAGCAACACAGTGAGACCCTGTCAATAAATAGATAGATAGAAAAAGGCTTTGAGTCAAGAAGTTAAATTGTTACCTGTGAATAAGGAACATGGGCTTTTAATTATCCTTTGGCTGATACCTTTAGCCAGTTTTGCTTCATTTCTGGTTAATGTGTGTTCTGAGTAATTGAAATGATTGTTGAGTTCATGAATTACAGAGGTTACTGATGCTCAGTCAAGATTACAAATTGAATAAAACTAAGCAACAGTGATTTCTACTTCCTTGGTAATGTTAATGGTACAAAAATAATATTAATTTAATTATATGTATTTTCTGACTTTTCAGAGTAGCTAGAAAATGAGTAGTATAAGTACTGTGGCTGTTAAAAATTTTAAATCTTATGGTTCCAGAACTAATAGATATCTTTTATTTACATGTTATGTCGCTAAGGTTAGAGAATAAGATACATGTTTATTGATTCAATTTCAACATTTTCTTGAAGTAAAACTTTAATTTTTGTTTTTAATTTGGCACTAGCTTTTTTTTCCCTTTCTATTTTATCTCTCATTTCTGAATGACTTACTAGCTTTTATTCACTGGAGAGAAATCCAAAATTAAACAATTGCATTGTTAACTAATATTGATCTTAACATTATTTTTAAAAGAGTGCTACCATTGAAGAGGCTACAAAAAGATCCTGGCATTTCAGATCATTTGGCTAAGTTTGGGGACAGGCAGGTAGCATATTCTGTTTCTTCAAATATTATAATGAACGAAGTTTCTTACCATACAGGCCAGTAGGTAAAGTTCCTAAAATTATTAAAACTCTGACAGTTTTTTTCCCCTCCGAATGTTCTTTTAGCAGAATCATGACAGTGGTTTTTAAAAATGTGTTAGTTATTCACGTTTTTAGAGATTTAAGTACTACATTTTATATATAGTCAATAGTCTAATGATATTTTTTTAATTGATTAATGACAGTTCATCTGGAAATGATGCTGTTGATGATAGAGGCCAGGCTGAAGTCAGGCCGAAGGGAAAATTGCTATGTGCAGACAAAGAAAGCAAAGTGATTGTGTAGGCTGTGGTTTCTATCAAATATTAAAGACTGCGTAGTTGATAAAACTCAGGTTAAATTCATACTGTGAGCTGACTGTATTTGCCTAATTTGGTCAGTAAGATTAAATAAATTTCGTGAGGAAGTTTTAGGGTAGTTAATCGTTTTATTAGTGCTTACAGTATTCCATTACCCAGGTAGATCAGGTATCTTTTATCATAGATAGATACTCAGCCAAAATGAAGTATGATTACATAAATTAATGGCTGAAATCCTGTGGTTATTGAGGGGAAAACCAGAGATAGAAACTGAGTTATATTTTTTTTTGGCTAGATCCACATGTTCCTATTACAGGTTATTTATATTTTCTTTAAAAAAGTAAATAAAGCTTTCTGGGGCTGGGCATGGTGGCTCACATTTGTAATCCCAGCACTTAAGAAGGCGAAGGCAGGAGGATCACTTGAGGCCAGGAGTTTGAGACCAACCTGGGCAACGTAGCAAGAACCTATCTCCACAAAACAACAACAACAACAAAAAACAGAAAAAAACACTTTTTGGGAGTGTGTCGAAACTAATTTTTATTGCATAATATAATGAAGAGAGAAAATTTTGTGCCTTTGGCTAATTCATGGTATTGCAATCGAAATGTCATTGTTATACAGTACTTAAAGATTTCACACTTTTCCTTTATATTTACTTAAAAGTAATTAGGTTTTTTATTCCTCAGAAGAATGAAAAAGAATATTTATAGTGTTTTCATTCACATAATTTTAATCCAGTTTATTTTTTGATGGAGGGTGAAAAAATTAGAATACAGGGCTAGAAATTCCTAAGAAGTGTCTGTTAGTAAGATAGATACTGAAGGATAGATAGCAAGATAAGAGTAGAATCAGGTATCACAAAGAGCAGAGAGTCTTCAAATCCAGGGTTCAGTTTACCATGAATCTAGATTTTGAATACTTCAAGAATGGAAAATTGTTCTATCACATTTTACAAAGACTGTGATTTTAATGGTAGCTATTGATTTGATCTGCTACCCTCTAAGTGGAATATATTTACATATAGAAGATGAAGCTGTACTAGCTTCAACTTTAAAAAAAAATCTATGAAATGCATACTTCATTGCGAATTTAATTTCCATAGGCATAAAAACAAATGATATCCACACAGATATCTGTGTAATAAGAATCACAGTAACTATTTAGGTAAGGGACCCCTTACTTTGAGTTTTGGGATAAATAACCTTTATCCAAGACATTTTAAAAAATGCTCCCTTTTATCATGTTGGGTTAAAGCTGTAATCTATTAATGGGAAGGTAACATTTATAAGTATGATCTGTGGAGAAATCATGGCTCTATGAAGTGATGGTCTGTTGGTGTACATATGCCCTATCATTTTTACAGAACGAGTTTTTAGATTAGGTCCATTTCAAAACTTTTATCTGAATTTACAGATTAGAATACTATTTTATTATCCTTT
The DNA here is from genome assembly GCA_004363605.1 of Indri indri. Classification (NCBI taxonomy): domain Eukaryota; kingdom Metazoa; phylum Chordata; class Mammalia; order Primates; family Indriidae; genus Indri; species Indri indri. The sequence continues at coordinate 10,676 of RJWJ010002365.1, forward strand.
TTTCTTGAGTAAATTAATATGTAATCTAGTGCACACATTTTTAAACTAGAAGGAGGGTTTTTTTGTTTTGTTTTGAGATGGTCTCCCTCTGTCACCCTGGCTAGAGTACACTGGTATCATCATAACTCACTGCAATATGAGAGTCCTGGGCTTATGAGACTCCTGCCTCAGCCTCCCAAGTAGCTGGGGCTACAGTTGTGTGCCACCACACTTGTCTGATTCTTCTATTTTTTGTAGAGATAGGGTCTTGCTCTTGCTCAGGCTGGACTCTGACCTCAAGCGATCCTCCTCCCTGGGCCTCCCAAGGTGCTAGGGTTACAGGTATGAGCCACCATGCCTGGCCAGAGACTTTTAAATCAGTAATTCTCAAAGACAAATGTATTGGTATAACTGGAAGAATCATAGTGGATGGTTGCTTTTAGTAATTCTTAAAAGCAAGAAAAATTATACTAAATAATACCTTTTTCTAAATTATTAATGATAAAAAGAAATCTTGAGTTGAATGAAACACTGTGAAGGGTAGAGTTTTGTGGTATTGTTTCATATGTATGTCTATATTTTTTGTGTGCTTATAATCCCTTTGATTATTCATTCTTACTGGTCACTTCACACAGTATCATTTAAAAATTGGTTATGCATTTTGATTTCTTCTATAGAGGAGAAGGGATTTTTGTGATTTGCTCAAGTGCATTGTTTACAAATATTTTGGGAGTTATGACAAAATTTTTGGAATTGTGACTTCTTTCATTTGGAGAAAGAGTATATTGTATGCATTTTTTATGTTGCAAAGTAATTTTGTATTTTGAACATTTTATCTATTCCTTGAGGAAGATTTAGAGTACTTCAGGATATTATAAAATCAGGATAGAGGTAAAATAGGCTTTCATAGTTTCACTGGCAAGCATCAGGTTTGTATTTTTTCTAAAATCTATCTGATCTCCCTGATGTGAGAACTCTGAGCTTTCCATCTTTATTTCTATAAAAAGAATATAGTTGGAAGTTAAAAATTTTGTCTAATGAAAATTATTTTAATAGAAATTTTTTATTTCATGAAATAAAATGACTTAGTAAAATAAGCATTAACACTTCAGTTTTTTGAATATTGAAAAAATTTGAGAAGTTTAAGTTTTGTTGAGGGGTTTTTGCTTGTCATACTTTTATATGTATCAGTGTTCACAGGAAATAATAGTAGTACTCCATGGGAGAGTTGCTTGGAGAAACTTTTAAACAGATATTTAGAGTTGATTTTATCATAAAGTAATACTGTATTTCAACTAAAATCAGTGGGAAACATAACCAAAAAAAAAAAAAGTCTATTTTAGATATCATTGTGTAAAGGAATCCTTTTGTTATGCCACTTTAATAATTTAAACTTTTAATAGTAATATACTGTAAAATAGTTCTATTGCTTAAGTTCACTTATGTTCATGAACTATTTCTGACTATAATGTATTTTTCTCATGACTTGAACCATTAATACTAGAAGAGGTTAGAAATCAAAATTTTGTGAAAATTAATGTGGTTTAATGTTAATCTTCTAAAGATTAATCAAGGATGCACATCACCATTTCGCAAGGTGCTTTTAAAATATGCATTCCTGACCAGGACCCATCCTAAACCTACCAATCTAGTTTCTCACACAGATCCTCTTCGTTCTTTCCAACTAGCACATGTCTAGTTTTAGAAAGCCTTTCAGGTAATTTTGATGTCCAGTCCTGGTTAAGAGCAATTGCTTTAGGAGGGTTGGGCAGTGGAGGAGCACTAGTCTAGTCTTGTTACAGGAAAGAGGAGCAGAGCTTTCCCCCTCAAATACTTTTAGTTCTGTATGTTTGTAATTAAAAAGAAATATTAATATATCCTCCTAAAATTTTTCAGTTTTGGAGTTTTGGTATTAGTATGGCAAGTTATTGTGTATATGTGAATGTATAATTTTTATATGTTATAAAAAATTATAGGTAGCAAGGGCCCTAAACTGATTAATTCATTTTCCCAGCTTCAGTTCCCTCTTCAGCTAGCTAAGCTGTATGGAAATTACCTTAGGAGAATATGTCCTAGCTTGCCTTGGTACCTCAATTCACTTTAGAATTTATCAGTTTTTTTCTGTATTCTTTTTGCTGAGTTAATACTTTTTTCTTGTCTGGGTGGGCTTTTATGAAGTCAAGTAAACTGATCATCACCCTTAGAAAGATGCTTGAACAGAAACTTAAGATTCATTTTCGTGCTCTTTCCTTCATTTTCCATATCTAGTCTATTGGTAATGCTGTCAATTTTGCCTTTATATTTTATCGCTGAACTATTTACTTCTCTCCATTTTTACTCCCACCATCCTAGACCAAGCTGTCGTTGCCTCTTCCGTTCATTATTCAAAATGGTTAATTGGTCTACCCATGCAGTTCCTTTGCCATGTAATGGCAAAAATAATCTTAAATATAGATTAGATTGTGGCTTTCTGATTGTCACTAGAATAAAATCCAGTCCCCTTAACTATGGCCTACATAATCTTTGTTTTGTATACTTTTAATCTTACCCTGTCCCTCTTTTCCTTGCTTACTCTGTTCTGGCCATACTGGCCCTCCTCAAATAATGTCAAGCTCCTTTAGACGCATGTTCTTTGCATATGTTGTTCCACCTGTTCTTCCCATCACTGATTCCTTCTCTTCTTTTTTAAGTCCCAGCTAAAATATCACTTAGAAAAAAGAGCCTTAGACTGATGATGTAAAAGGAAATATCTCACCATTATTTTCTATCATGTTATCCTGTTTATTTTATTTTAGAACTTATTACAATTTGAAGTTTTATGTTTATTTAAATTTGGGTGGGGTGTCCTTTGTCCCCACTGGAATATAAGGTCCCTTGTGGCAGGAACCATGAGCTCAGTAAAAATTTTTTGCGTTAAAATAATATGAAGGTTCTATTAAAATACTACCAACTTTTATTTTCTGATTAAATAAGCCTAGTCCCTTTAACTCTACTTCATGTAAGACCCTATTCTTTTATATCATATTCTTCAAGAATATGTATTTAAACATAGTCAGACTTTTCCCCATCTCTGTACCTTTGCTTGGGCCTTGCTCTGCCTGGAAAATCTGTTTCTTGAGGTCTTGCCTTCCTGATTAGGCCAAATGTCTTTTTCCTCAAGGCCATTTCTACTTCTACTCATTATAACATTTCCCATTTTTATGCTTTTGTAGTGTTTTCAGTATCTCAAAAATTTTTTTTTAGATTGTTGTCTGTAGGTTATATACATATTTGTTTCCTCTATTGAAGTTAAGTGCTTCTGGAGGCATTTTCATCATTTTATCCATTATTGTGATTATATATGGAATGCTACAGTAAATGTGAAAATTGAAAATTTTTAAGCTCTTTAGTGAGCCTTATGGTAGAGTGAACTGTGCTGCGATCAGGCCTAGATCTTACCTCTTTGTTTCTTGAATTTTTGGAACCTTGCTCGGTGCCTGGTCTCATGTAATGGTTTCAGTCAGTAAGCCTTCATATGTAGGTATGGATCAAAATCACCTACGGTGCTTTGAAAATAGATTTACCTGTCCCCATCTAAGACCTACTAAATCAGAAACTCCAGATTTAGGGCATTGGCCTTTATGTGTATTCTTTAAAAATTCATAGGAGATTCTGACATATACCCTTTGTAGAGAAAATAAAGTTTGAAATGCCAGAAAATTTGAAGGAAGGCAAATTTTATCTGATTTGATTGAGAGTATATAGGAAAAAATGTTTCATGGAAAAGGAAATATTTGATGGATTTTAAAGGATGAATAGGATTTCTTTAGACGTTTTAAACATAGTTGAGAATCAGTGAGCTTTTTTTGTTTCCCCTGTTTTAACCAGTTTAAGTAGCACACCAGAGAAACATTTCTCAATCAGTGAACTTTTAAAAAGTAATTCTGAGTTATATAAAGACTGAACAAGCCAGGTATGGTGGCTTCACACCTATAACCTTAGCAGTTTGAGAGGCCAAGGTGGGAGGATCACTTGAGGCCAGCTTAAGACCATCCTGGCCAACATAGTGAGACCCCATCTCTATAAAAAAAAAATTTAAAAATTAGCCAGGCATGGTGGCATGCGCCTGTAGTCCTGTCACTTGAGAGGCTGAGGCCAGAGGGTCACTTGAGCCCAGGAATTAGAGGTTACAGTGAGTCATGATGGTGCCACTGTACTCCAGTCTGAGAGATGGAATGAGATCCTGTCTCTTAAAAAAAAAAAAGAGGAAAAAGAAAGAAAGAAAAAGGCTAAACAGATGTGAAGAAAATCCCAGTTAGGCATGGTATTGAGCCACAGGTTTAGGGTAAGGTTCTTTTTGCTGGAGCAGGGTCTTGCTGTAACAGGTTTAGATACTGATTGTAGGGAAGTCCGTGAAGTTCCTTTGAAGGGGAGAGGATAGGGTAGGGCAGCACTATTTGCCAGCTGGTACTGTGTTTTTTTTTTTAACCAAACTATACCTTAGTATCAGTGTGTACTGGCTAAATACTACCCCACTAAAAGTGGTAATAATTCTACGCGACAGTTTAAACTGTCATTGTTTAATTTATACTAATAGTTTTGTTTTCTAGAACTCTATCTTAGGCTCTTAGTCACTGCTTTTGTTACGTGGAGTTTCTTTTTGATTTATCTTTCCAAATATTTTGAAGTCATTTTTGTGATGTGAAAAGCAACCATCTCTGACATATCCTAAGGGTAGAATTTTGTTTTACAGTGGAATTGTTAGGCAAGTGAAAAGGTTAGATTGGGCTGGAACATGGAAAAATTAATGTAAAATAGCATAGAGATGGAGAAAATTTTTTTGTATTTAAAGTACCTGGTTACTCCCTCTCTTAAAATCTTTAACAATTTTATTTGCTATCAGCATCCCAGAGTTGGTTACATTGTTTTTTGGGGGTTGTTAGAATGTGAGGAGAAGAGACAAGTAGTTAATAAAACTGGAAAGATGAGTTGGAACATAACTATCTAGCAGGAGCTTGCAACTGAGCAGGAATCCAGACTTTAAGACTTAATCACCATTTCTGCCCCTAGGGAGCCTGTGAACCAGGAAGACCAAAACTTAATTAGAGCTTAGAACAGTGGTTTTCAAACAAGTTTTTTAAATTAGCAGAACTCTTGTGAAGTCTCTATATAACCCCCAAATTTAAAATTATGTAAAACATATGAAACTGGCATTTACACAGTTGGCTTTATTACACTAACTCATAAAGTTATTCAGTGAGAAAAACAAGGCTGTGTGGTATTTTGTTGAATACAATAGCTTGAAGTTGGTGAGTGAAGGATAATAATTAGCCTTATATTCCTCAAGTCTCCTTTTCTATATTTCTTATCATATAGTGAGGTGAAAATCATAAATCACATGGATAGTTTGTGCACTCAAGTGTCTAATTTTATCTCAGTACATGTGCATTTAAATTAAGATTATTGCAGAGTCACTACCTTCCTAATAAACAGTATCTACATATATATATATGTATATGTGCGCGCATGGAGGTGACAAGAGAGAGAGAAGGGGTTTATTTTGGGGTTGCAGGAAAAACATCCTAATGCAACACAGAGCAAGTATGTTAGCGTTACCGATGTTAACACTCCAATGTTAAAAAACAAATGAATACTAATTTGGACTTATATTTGTCTTTTTTAAAATTGGTTTAATAAACAACTAATGGAAAAGCAAATAAAAAGAAATTCATATTAAGCATTTGCAGAACCCTAAAGCATTTCTGAAAGCCTGGGTTTCTGCTTAATACAGAGATCGCTGGCATAGAAAGCCTGTTGCTCAGTAGGAGGGAACTTACCACTACATAGGTTAAGGAAGCTGGGAGAGTTGCAGCTTTTCTTAACTGAGAGTCCTCATTTGATCCACAGACTACAGAAAATGATACGAGTGACTGTTTTGTTATTCTCCCAAGGATAGTATGTCAACCATTACATATAGTGGGTGTTTTAGCTCATTAAGGGTTAAGTCTCATGGAACCCCAGTGGAGGGTTGAGAATGGCTGGAAAAGTGAGGAATTCATAAGGCATTAAAAAAAAAAAACATGATTTACCAAAATGTCAGATGTTTATATTCAAATATGTACAATTTTCAAGACAATGCATAGTCACTTCCATATTGTCTTCCACAAGTCTGAGCTCTCAGGCACTAAAATTATTAGCTGAGAATCAAGAATTTTCCATATTACATTTGGAAATGAGAAGGAATGATTTTGATTAGGATATATTTTCACACTTGATTACTTAACAGTGTTGATAAATTTTTACAAAATGAAAAGTTGTATCTGTCGATCACTCTCATGATTCTGCCTGGATAGGGGCTTGAAAACCTTTTAAACTAATTCATGTGAAAGGACAAAGTGACATTTCAGTGTTTTGAAATTTGAGCTCTTTAGTTCCTTTCCTTTTTAAGGTTTTTGTTTTTTTTTTTGCTTTTCTTTTCCATGATAGCATATTATTTTAGACAAAACTACTAACTCATGAAATGGAAATGCTCCCTTGTTCTGTCGTGGCATACCTTGAAGCTCAAAGGCTATGCATGTTTATTTTCATGGGCTTTAAACATAAGGAAGGCAAGTGACTATTCAGGTCTCAGAACAGAACATGTTACTCTTTTATCTTTTGATTCAGAATATTTTCTCTAATTAGTGAATGAGAATCTTGAATTTAAGGAATTATGTAACACTTCACTGGTTTGTAATGTATAGCATTAAGCAAAGCTACCCTACATATGTTAAACTACTTCTGGGTGGAGACCTTCAATTCCTTCCACCCCTACATGCACACTAGAAAGGCAGCTTTTCAAAGATAAAACAAAACAAAAAAACAGCTTTGGCCCTTGGAATACATTCCATTTATATTCCCTGCATATTTCTCCATCAGTGAGAAACCATATGTTTTGTGTGATATCTTTTCTTGTAAACTTTGTTAGCTATGTAATGATCTTGCTGTAACTGAGTGAAAGCTTTAATCAAGAACTGCCCGTGGCATATAGATGCCTCTGGCTTATTTGGCTACTTCTGTAGTTGAAGTTGAACTATTTTTTTGGACCCAATAAGTTTGTCCTTTCCACTTGGGTGTTGAAAGAGCTTATGAGCAGTAGCTGTTCTGATTTTTGTTGGTTGTTTTCTCTAGGGAACAAGCTACCCTCTGAGTCAGCACTGGACTTGAAGATAAATCCTACAATTCATGAAACTGACTGATTCGACTAAAGGATGGATAGTTTGGGCAGCGTTGGACAGCTCTATGAGGGGTCTGTTTGTTTAACTGAAGGGATTGTTGAGTTCAGCAACTTTTAATTCCCCTAATCATAAGGGGTTGCTGTTGTGAAAACAGGGTTTGTGAAGGAATCAGTTCTGGCAATTAACATCAGTATTCTTGTTGACTCTGTTTTCATTTTATCACTAAACTTCATGGAACAATTCTTTAAGATGTAGAAATTTTCCTGCTATTTGTTGCCAGTAAGAGTTTGTATGTCTTGAGAGGTCTGCATAGGGTTTTTGCTGTCTACTTAAGCATCCTAGTTATTCTTTTTTTCACGCGAGGTTATAAACATTTCTTTCAAGTAAACCTTTTGGCACTTGGGTTATTTTGTCTTTGCAAAGGTAGTATGCATTTGTGGCTTAAAACTTTTAGGATTAAATGAAACTTAATTTAATAATAAATACTAGATAAGTGAATAATTTTATGTTTTGGCTTATGGCTAATATTGTATAATGTGCTCTCTTGATTAATTATCAGATTATTAATAAGGTAATTTTTACCTTAAAACTTGGCAGTTTTTTTGTATCAATCTTTGAGGAAATGAGATTAATTATAATGTTTAATTAGCTGGATTTTTATCTGAAACATGAGGGATTTGAGCTACAGAATAAAAATCTTTGTATCTGAATTTTTTAGGCCATGGTAAATTATGCAGGAATACAGTGAATTGTCTTTTTAATAAAATAGGCTGTGGGATGATATAGGTACTTCCCCAAAGCTCCATCTCCACATATCATTTTGTTGTTTAAGAGATAAAAGGTGATAAATATATTTTATTTTAATCATTTGAAAGTTGATTTAAAATATATAGGAATAATGGGAGCTTTACCTCACCAGTATTTAAGTAAATTCTTTAAATATCTGTTATTATTTAGGCTAGAAGTGCAAATAGTCATCATGACTGAAGTTTGGAAAATTGGCCTTTTGACAAATGAGCTTGCATACAATTCAACTTTAGATTCATTAGTTGCATAATTATTATGACCTTCTTAAGCATGATATTCTTGATTAAGAACATTTTTTAGCCAGTTTTGATAATTATTCGCAAATTGAATTTGATTGAACAGTGAAATTATTATGGAGAAAGAAGTAATGGCTAGTATTATCTTAGCTTTTACTTCCTTAATTCTGTTGAGTTTTGGATGATGTGGTGGTTTATTTGATTTTATTACTCTGTTCTGGGATTAGATCCACATTTAAAACATACATGCCTGTATAATGATTGTCCTAGTCATATCTTTGTGTCCACCTTTCCGACTCTCACCCCATTTTGTGGCAAAATGTTCCCAAATTAAAATTTAGTAATGTATCGAATATTTTTTACTTGATGGCAAGATCTTTACAAATTATTGCCATTATTCTCCTTGTTGGGCAGAAAAGTGACCAAAATAATAAACAAGATTTATAATCAAGATTTATTGTCTTCCTGGATTCTGAGATGACATCTATCATAAAATGCATCCCATCAATTTAATAATAGCCTTTTTGGGGAGAAAAATTCATATCATTAGATGTAGAAATTTTTTAGAAGAATATTAATAAAGAAAAAATCCAAACATTTATCCATATTGCTAGGATTCTTCCAAAACTCTATATTCTAATCCAGATCTTTAAATTCAAAGATTTTCTCAATCATTCTTGTATGTAGCTTTGTAGTGACTTGTTTCTTTTCATAGTACTTACACCTTTAGGACTGACTTTATAATTCTCAGGCTTATGGCAGAATGCCAGAAACTTTACCAGATAAATGTTTTGAATGGGTTATACCAGCCATTTTAAGCTTTGACTTTTTATGATACGAAATTCGACAGCTCTGCATTTAATCACATTTTCTCTCTATACCATAACTTTTCCTTTTAGGTGCATTATTTTATATATGATCATTAGGGATTTAAGTTTAGGTTAAATTCAACAGCATGAGGGTGCTGCACAAGGCTTAGTAGTATTCAGGGAACCTGGAATCTAATTTCATTTCTATCATCACTGAGCTTAAATGACTGAACAGATCACTGAAGTATGTTCGGTTCCAGTTATCTAATCTGTAAAAAGAGGGGAAAAGCTTGGTCTACTTCTGGCTTAAAAATTGGAAATTTTAAAACCTTCTCTTCAAACTAGGCAGATTTATAAATTAGACTCTTATTTATAATTCTATTGTAAAAGATAATTATGAGGTTAAGGATAACTCTTTCAATGGAGTGATTGTTGTGAAGTGAAAATATTGACTAAGAATTTATAAATTTAGGATTTTTGTATTTATATACTTTTATTATAAGGTAATAATAATAACTTTAATTTATCCAAATAAATATATACTTAATGTTACCCAACACATAAGCTTAGAAGTAATTCATTTTAGTTTAGGTTAAGTTATTAAGTATACAAACAACCTTTTTATAGTTCCTAACAAATAATTGTCTCATGGGAAAAAAATTTAATTGCATGTTGTGGACCATTTTCACCGCCTTAATAAATTTCATTTGATTGACAGTGTTTTCTCTAACCTTCAGATTGTCAAATTTTTAAGAACTGGTTTTATCCATGAAAAAATTGAATCATAGTGTTATCTTTTAAAAAACAACATACATAGGTTTTTTGTGTGTATACATTTATCATAACTATCGGTATCTTCCAGGATTTAGGGTTATTTCTTCAGGATACTTTCTGGAACTAGAATTTCTGTGACAAAGGCTATAGCCTTTTAAGCTATTGAAATTGAAAGCAGCTGTTTTTATGGTGTATATACCGATCGTAGATGATTCCTTTTCAGGATTGCCCTAAAAGTTCAACAGTTGTTTGTTAAGAATAAAATTTTGTTTCATATACTTGAATATTTAAATAAGTAAACTTTTTGAATGGCCACTATAATTTTAATATACTAGAAGCTAAGATATGACCTTAACTAATGGCATTATCTTTTCTTTGTAATGTTAGAGCTGAAATTTTATTTTGAGACGTAACATAGATGTTTTGTTAGTGTGTATATTTAGATAGCTCAGATACTAAAAATAGGAGTTGACAAAACATAGGTTCAGATCCTTTTTATATGAGCTGTGTTTCATTTTTCTCTGTTATATTTCCCAGCCATGTAGTCACTAATATACGTAACTCTTTTGTAAGTGTGCATGGAAAAAAGTAATTGAATGAACACAAATCCATTGCTATAACTTAAGGCTTTCTTTTTTTCTCCTCCCTCTTCCCCAAGGCATGTGTTCAGATGAGAAAAGTAAACATTTGCCCTTGTATTTCACTGTAACAATATTCACCGTAGAGGAGAATTATAAAATTGTGGTCACTGTACTGGACACAATTCTAGGTATTTATGCAGAAATGAATTAGCAAGCCAAAGACTGCTATCCTTAAAAAATGCCTGCTTGCAAGATTGGCCCTTGGCTGATGTTTGAGAACTTAGATTTTGGGAGAGTTCCCACTGTTTCCTAACCAATAAATATAGTTTACTTTGCCTAATCTCTTTGTGCAAACTGTGGTTTGCTCTCCTTCCAGAATTTTGGAATTCTGGTATGTGCTAGGCAGAGGGAGGGTGTCTATATAATTAGTCCACAGTAAAAACCTTGGTCTCTAAGAGGCTTCTCTGAGCAGATACATTGCACACGTTAGTGGGGGAAGAGTGTGCTTGCTGTGACTCTTCATGAGAGGGAGGGAGAATAGGAAGTCTACGCACGAATTCCTCTGGACTTGTGAGATCTAGCTATGTATGCTTACCACATTGCTGTAATAGTCTCAGCCATGAGTGCAACTATATGCTGTGTCCTATGAATTCTGGCGAATTTCTGAACCCAAGGGTGGACTTGAAGACCTCCAATCAAGGATTTTTGTTACTAAATTTACTGAGAAACTCTAAGGATTATATTGTAAAGTAGGTTTATTTATACAGTAATCATCAACATCATAGAAAGAGTTTATTGCATTTCTGACATTATTTTGTAACTTAACATCTTATTTTAGAAAATTTTCTCCAGTAGAATGCTGTCCTGCATATGGTATATTTACGTAGAGTATCTTGGAGATTTGTTTGACAGGTTGTGTCGGTTGCCAATAACTCCATGACATCCTAACTTTTAATTGTAATGGTAATTCCACTGAAAGCCCTTTCTTAAACTCAGATCCTTCTGCTAAGAGCCAGTGATATATATGGACTAAGAAACAAATCTTGTCTCTGAAGCACTGAAATAGCAAGTAGGGAGGGAAAGTGCTCTGAACTTAACTTTGGTGTTGTTTTTTTTTTTACACCTCCCCTTCGAATCATCAGGAAAGTCAAGGAAGAAACTTTGTTAATTCTTAACATATTGAAGTCCCTGTTTGAATTGAGGGATATAAAATAGTGTCTATGTTTTGGGTTGTAACTGTGTACTATTTGATTTTGGGGGGATAATTTGGTGAATTTGGTTAAAAATGAATAAAGTAAGAAGTATTCTAGTGGTAACTTTGTTTTTTGTGTTTCTGAATATAAGTTTCTTAGAATGATTTTCTCTTGCAAAAAGCCCCACACGTTGGTCCTGTTGTTAAGAAAGCAGTGCTTCCTCTCTTTGTCCTCTAGTTCATCTGTTCAAGATGAGATAGTTTTGTTAATTTCTAATCTAAACCATTCTTTTCAGTGTAGTCAGACATGACAATTTATTATGGAGGATTTTGTTTGGTTATTGAAACTTTGTTAAAATTATTAGTGTAACATAGGTTCACTCAGGTTGTGTTGACCTGAAAGAGTAATACTTAACTAAAATGATCAGACTTTCTTCTGTCAAAAAAATGTCCTTCACCCCAGATTCTTTCAAATTCCTCCCTTTCTTTCATAGTGTCTAATGGATTGTTTCACAGTTGCTTTTTTAATAGTGTTGACTGATGGCTGTGTTGCTTGATAGCGTGACCATTTATTTTTCTGCTTCCAACTTGTTATATTCAGTGCTTCTGGTGATGGCACTTGCCATTCCTGACAATTTGATAATCATTAAATTGCTATATTGAGCATCTTGGTTGTTGGTACCAAAAAAGGAGGAAATCTTCACCCTTTACATCCATTTCTTTTAAACAAAATTATTTTGTACTGACAATGTGCCATTAACATGTGTAGATGAGAATACAGAGAGGATTAAGGGCACGGTTCTTCCCTATTAATAGACAGTTGAATTACCTGTGGTATTTGCAGCAGAAGGTAAAGAAGAACAAAATTATGGGAATAAGTTTTAAGTATGGCTGTCAAGAAAATCTTCATCAAGTAAAAAGGTATTTCAGGATGAACTAGAATTTACTATGAGGTTGGGGTTTAGAAAATTTGGTGTTGGCAGGTCAGGTTGTAGATGATGTGCTAGAGGAGGAAGCAGCTTTGTAGATACGCAAGGCAATGTGGTGTCTTCAGGGAAGTTGTATTGAATCTTCAGAGAATTTGAAAACAATCCTCATCATTACAGTATTGTCTTCCAATACACAAACATGGGTTCTCTCTCTCCATTTCTTTTTTCTAGGTCGTCTGTAATGTCTTTCCACAAAGTTTTATAATTTTCTGTATTTTAGTCTTGCACACATTTTGTTAGATTTATTCTGAGAGGCTTTGTAGTATTCGTTGGTATCATAATTGGTATCTTTGAGAAACAAAATATTTCTCTTCTCAAAATATTGATTCTTCCTAATGTGTAGCTGTGTGGTTAACTTCCGTATTGGTCACTCTGATAAACTCTATTATTTTTAATATTTTGTAAATTCTTACATTTGGACAACCATATTTTGGTAAATAATGATAGTTTTATTTCTTCCCTTGCAATCTTTTTTTCTGCTATCTTGTACTGGCTAGGGTCTTTAGTACAGTGTTGATTAAAAGTGTTCATACTTGACATTTTTGTCTTGTTCCCGATTTTAGAAGGAATGTTTTTAATGTTCTCCTATTTAGAATGATCTTCAGTCTGGGATTTCCAATGCCTTTGTTTCTGAAAGAATACCCTTTATAGCTTCTCTGGTTGAAGAAAATATTACTTTTTTTCCCCCTGGAATAGATTTAAAAATAACTTAAACGTTCATTCATAAGACATTTATTTATCTAGTCCTATGGGCCACAAAGATAAGCAAAGCAAAAATTTTTACTTCGCAGCTTTTATTTTTCATTTGCCTTTTTTTGTTTGAATTTCTTACCATTATCATAACAATAAAAAAGTTATAGCTGATAGGTCTTGCTAAATTGTCTTCAAAAAGATACCAAAAGTGTATGTGACAGTATTTATATAACACTCACCCTTTTAATAAATTGTCTAATTAAACTTTGTTACCTATGCCAGTCTGTGAAGAGCCCAATTATGAACTAGTTTTAATTAGTTTCTCTTTAGCAGTGAACATGAGAATCTTTTTACATGTTTGAGGCGTTTAATTTTCTTTTCTGTAAACTGGCTAGTTGCATAATTTGTCTATTTTCCAATGATTGCTTTTTGTTTGTTTACTGATTTTAAGAACTATATATTGTTGCAAATCTTTTCTTGCTCTGTAGCAATTTTTATTTTTTGAAGAAGTTAAATTGACAAACATTTTCTTTTTTAATCTTTGGATTTTGTGTCCTCATAACATTATATTTTTTCAAAATACTGTTTTTGAAAGCCCTTTCATTTTATTTTAAACTCTTCAATATTCAATTTGAGTATTTATTTGAAATTTATATGGTTGTAATGAATGAAAGGGAGATTCACTTTTACTGATTTTATCTAACCATCTGTTTATAAATTCATTCTGTCATTTAGTGATGGCTAGCAAGTTGTCACATACAACTATTGAGTAGTCCATCTTCCCCCCTGAAGTTTGAACTACTACCTTTATGTTATACTTATTTTTTCATATGTGTTTGAGATCAGTTATGGTGTCCTGTTGCATTGATGCACTATTCATATGAACCTCTATCAAATATCTTTTTTACTGTATTTTTGATCACTTGTTAATATCTCGTGGTGTTAATACCCTACTTTTTCCTTCATTCTTTTTTGTTGCTGTTCTTCATCTTGTTTTTCTTTCTTGAATAGTTTTCTTGGCTATTCTCAATGCTTATTTTTTCACATGGATATAATTAGCTTGGTTAATTTTTTTAAATCCTGTTGATATTTTCATTGAATTAACATTATAATCTTAGATTAGGTCAGGGTAGAATTGACATCTTTATAACAAGTATGGGTATTTATTTCACTTTTTTCATGTTCCCTTTTATTTCTGTCAGTAGAGCTTTAATGTTTTCTTCATACAGGCTATACACATTTCTAGTTAAGTTTGTGCCTATTGCTGTTAATGTAAGTAGGTTCCTTGGGCTTTTTTTTTTTTTTTTGGCATTGTATTTCATCCTCTGCCCCTCCCCCCTTTGTATTAATAGAGTTTTCTTGATCCTTCTCCCCTCCCCCTTAAGAAATAATGTGGATATTCATTATTTTTTGTTGAGATTTAATTCACATACCATAAATTCATCCTTTTAAAATACACAATTCAGTAGATTTTAATATATTCCAAGATCTGCCAACTGTCACCACTAATTATACAGCATTTTCATCATCCTGAAAGGAAACTTTGTACCCATAGCAGTCACTTCCCATTTGCCCCTCTCCCCAGTCCCTGAAAACCACTGATCTGCTTTCTCACTTTATAGTTTTTCCTATTCTGGACATTTCATATAAATAAAATCATGCAAATCATACAATATGTGGCCTTTTTGTGTCTGGCTTCTTTCACTAATGTTTTCAAGGTTCATCCATGTTGTAGCATGTATCAGTATTTCCTTATGTTTATGCCTGAATAGTACTCCATTGTATGGATATATCACATTTTATTTACCCACTTATCAGTTGTTTCCACTTTTTGGCAATTATGCATAATGCTACTGGGAATGTTGATGTACAAATTTTCTTGTGAACGTAGGTTTTCAGTTCTATTGGGCAATATACCTAGTAGTGGAATTGCAGGGTCTTACAGTAACCGTGTTTAACAATTTAAGGAACTGCCCAACTGTTTTCCAAAGTGACTACCATTTTACATGCCAACAGTGTATAAGGGTTCCACTTTCTCCATTTCCTCGCTAACACCTTTTATTACCCATGTTTTTATTATAGCCATCCTAGTGGGTAAGAAATGGTATATCATTGTGGTTTTGATTGTCATGTCCCTAGTGACTAAGGATGTTGAGTTTCTTTTCATATGCTTATTGGCCATTTGTATGTCTTCTGGAGAAGTGTCTATTCAAAATTTTTGCACAGTTTTGAAAAATAATAATAATAATTATTATTATTAGAAATTAGGCCTTGCTATATGGCCCAGGCTGGAATCAAACTCCTGGGTTCAAGCAATCCTTCTCCCTCAGCCTCCTGAGTAGCCGAGACTATAGGTGCATGTCACCATGCTGGCTCTTTGCCCATGTTTTAATTCATTTCGACTTTTGCTCCTGTTGAGTTATTAAAGTTCTCGTTATATTCTTTTTTTTTTTTTTGAGACAGAGTCTCACTCTGTTGCCTGGGCTAGAGTGAGTGCCGTGGCGTCAGCCTAGCTCACAGCAACCTCAAACTCCCTGGCTCGAGCAATCCTTCTGCCTCAGCCTCCCGAGTAGCTGGGACTACAGGCATGTGCCACCATGCCTGGCTAATTTTTTCTATATATTTTTAGCTGTCCAATTAATTTCTTTCTATTTTTAGTAGAGACGGGGTCTCACTCTTGCTCAGGCTGGTCTCGAACTCCTGAGCTCAAACAATCGGCCCACCTCAGCCTCCCAGAGTGCTAGGATTACAGGCGTGAGCCACCACGCCCAGCCTAGTTCTCGTTATATTCTGCATACTAGACCTTTTAAAAAAATTTGACACAATAATTGTACATATTTTTTGGGTACATGTGATATTTTGATACATGCATACAGTGTATAGGAATCAAATTAAGGTAATTGGGATATCGATTACCTTAAATATTTATCTTTTATTTATATTGGGAACATTCTAGTTCTCTTCTAGCTATTTTGAATTATATAATAAATTAACTATAGTCACCATACTGTAATGTCAAACACTAGATCTTATTCCCTCCTGTGTTTTTGTATCCATTGACCAATCTCTCTTCAAGCCCCCATACCCCTACCCTACCCTACCCTACCCAGGCTCTGATAATCACCAATCAACTCTCTACCTCCATGAGATCTACTTTTTTACCTCTTGCATATGAGTGAGAACATACCGTATTTGTCTCTCTGTGTCTGGCTCATTTCACTTAACATAATGCCCCCACCCCCAGTTCCGTCCATGTTGCTGCAGATAAAAGGATTTCATTGTTTTTATGGCTGGGTAATGTTTTATGTTCCATTTTGTGTATGCACCACATTTTCTTTATCCATTCATCATGGGTGGATACTTAGGTTGATTCAGTATATTGACTATTGTGAATAGTGCTGTAACATACATGAGAGTCCAGATATCTCTTTGATAAACTGATTTCCTTTCTTTTGGGTGTATACCCAGTAGTGGGATTGCTGGATCATATGGTAGTTCTATTTTTAGTTTTTTGAGGAACCTCCTTACTGTTTTCCATACTGGCTGTACTAATTTACATTCCCACCAACAGTGTATGAATGTTCCCCTTTCTCTGCATCCTTGCTAGTATCTGTTATTTTTTGTCTTTTTAATAAAAGCTGTTATAACTGGGGTAAGAGGATATCTCATTGTGGTTTTGATTTGCATTTCTCTTATGATTAGTGATGTTGAACATTTTTTCATATTCCTATTGGTTATTTGTATGTCTTTTTTTGAGAAATGTCTATTCAGATTTTTTTTTTGTTTTTTAGAGACAGGGTCTCACACTGTTACCCAGGCTGGTGTACAGTGGTGTGATCATAGATCACTGCAGCCTTGAACTCCTAGGCTCAAGCAGTCCTCCTGCCTCAGTCTCCTGAGTAGCAAGGACTACAGGTGCATGCCACCACACCCAGATAATTTTTATTTATTTATTTTTTATAGAAACAGGATCTCACTATGTTGCCCAGGCTGGTCTCAAATTGCTGGCCTCAAGCAATTCTCCCTAGTGCCCAGCCTATTCAGATCTTTTGCCCTTTTTTTTTTTTTTTTAAAGTTGCCTAGCCTGGAATGCAGTGGCGCAATTGTAGCTCACTGCAGCCTTGGACCCCTGGCCTCAGGCAATCCTTCTGCCTCGGCCAGCCTTCTGTAGTGCTGGGATTACAGATGAGAGCCATTGCTCCTAGCCCTTTTGCCCGTCTTAGAAATCAGATTATTTAGGTTTTTTTTGCTGTTGGGTTGAATTCTTTATATATTCTGGTTATTGTGGATAGTTTGCATATGTTTTCTTTTGTTCTGTATATCGTCTCATCACTTTGTTCACTGCAGATTGTTTTCTTTGCTGTACGGAAGCTTTTTAGTTTAATATAATCCCATTTGTCTACTTTTGCTTTTGTTGCCTGTCAGGCCTTGTCCAAAAAAAATCTTCGCGCAGATCGGTGTTTCCCCAGTGTTTTTTTTTTTTTTTCCTAATAGTTTCAAGTCTTTGATTTAAGTCTTTAACTTGTTTTTATTTTATTCTTGCATATGGTTAGAGAAAGCGGTCTAGCTTCATTCTTCTGCTTATGGGTATCCAGTTTTCCCAGCACCACTATTGAAAAGACTGTCTTTTCTTCACTGTGTGTTCTTGCAACCTTTGTCAAAAATGAATTGGCTGTAAGTATGTGAATTTATTTCTGGGTTCTCTATTCTGTTCCATTGGTCTGTGTGTTTTTATCCAGGTACCATGCTGTTTTGGTTACTATGGCTTTGTAGTATAGTTAGAAGTTAGTGTGTTGTCTTTCTAGGTTTGTTCTTTTGCTCAGGATTGCTTTCACTATTCACATCTTTTGTGGTTTCATACAAATTTTAGGATTGTTTTTTCTGTTTCTGTGAAGAATGTCATTTGTGTTTTGATAGGAATTGTATTAAATCTGCAGATCACTTTGGAGAGTATTAACATTTTAACAATATTAATTATTCCAATTCATGAGCATGGGTGATCTTTCCATTTTTTTGTGCCTCTCCAGTTTCCTTCATCAGTGTTTTATAGTTCTTATAGAGATCTTTCATTTGTTTGGATAAATCTATTCCCAGGTATTTTATATTTTTTGTGACTGTTACAAATGGGATTGCTTTCTTGATTTCTTTCAGGTTATTTGCTGTTGGCATATATTAATGCTACTGATTTTTGTATAAATTCATTTATCAGTTCTAACAGTTTTTTGGTAGAGTCTTTATATGTTTGTAAATGAAGCAAGGATAATTTGACTTTGTCCTTTCCAATTATGATGCCCTTTATTTCTTACTCTGGCCTAATGGCTCTGGTAGGACTTCCAGTATTATGTTGAATAAAAGTGGTGAAAGGGGGCATCCTTTTCTCTTTGTTCTAGATCTTAGAGGAAAGGCTCTCAGTTTTTCCCCATTCAGTAGTATGTTAGCTGTGGGTTTGTCATATATGGCCTTTATTGTTTTGAAGTGTATTCCTTCTATGCCCAGTTTGTTGAGAGTTTTTATCATAAAGAGATGTCGATTTTTGTTTAATGCTTTTTCAGCATCTATCGAAATGATCATGCATACTAGAACTTTATTACATATATGATGTGCAAATATTTTCTCCCATCCTATGGGTTGCCTTTTCACTTCCTTGATAGTTCCTGGGGAAATACATCAAGTTTTAAATTTTGATGAGGCCCAATTTAAATATTTTTTCTTTGGTTACTTGTCCTTTATGCATGATATCTTAAGAAACCATTGCTTAACCGAAGGTCAGGAAAGTTTATACCTATGTTTTCTTCTTGGAGTTGTGGTTTTATTTTTTACATTTAGGTTTTTAGTCCATTTTGATGTAATTTTTGTATACGATGTGTGAACAAAAGTTCCCTCAAATGGAATTTGGAGTAAAGAGACTTTATTCCACTGAATAGTGTGCACACTGGGGAGGTAACAGCCTCTGGTGTAAAAGAAAGGAGCATTCTAGAGAAAAAAGGGAAATTTTTTGGTAAAAGTTCCTTCCCAGATTCCCAGTCAGGTTTGTTTGTGCTAATGAAGGATTGAGACCTGTTTAGTTCTGATTGGTCAATACACCTGAGCACTGGTTGGCTGAGGTAGGTGAGCTCTGATTGGTTGGCTCAGGTGAGCCCTGAAAGTCCCAAAGATAAAAGGCACCGGTTTTCTGGGAACTCAGAGTATGTATGTGACCCCCTAGTAAAGAACACTTGGTTCTATTTTAAATTTAGGCTCAGTTAGCCATTTGGGGTTCATCTTGAAGGATTGGCTCTTTCAGGTTAACATCTGTTCAGAGGTGTGAAGTGGTGGTATTGAATGTTATATATTATGTTCCTATTTTATGTGGTGGTCACCCCTAGGTTTTTGCCATGCATGCTTTAATCAGTATGAAATGGTTGAACAGATGGGCAGTAACAACATTAATATAAGTATTTTTAATGACTGAGCCTTTCTGCCCTTTTTCAGTGTTATATTGTTTAGAATTTTAGTTAGACTTTGACTTTAACCTATCTCAGTCTAATTGTTCTTCTTTTACTGTTAGTGCTGATTCAGATTTACTCATACATTCTTAAATTTCATGTCTTTTGGGGAGGGAGTTTCCTTCTTAATTGTAGTTGATTGTTTAATATTATTTTTGCCATGGAAACATGAGTGACAAACACTAAAAACGTCTTTATTTTTTTCCTCATTTATAGATTGTTTATAAATTTCAAGATGACAGTTATCTTTTCTCCTTACTTTGAATATTCCATCATCTGGTGTTGCTGATGCAATCTCCTGTTGACGTAATTATTTTCTTTTGTTGGTTTGTCTCTTTTCTGATAGCTTTTAAGATTTTTCTCTTTGCTTCTGGCATGCTACAATTTCACATAATTGGTCAAAGGGATTTGATTTTATTTATTCTGCTCAGAACTCTTGGTCAGGACTTCTTAAATGAGGATTTATATGGTGAATTAGTTCTTGAAAGTCACAAATCTTTTTGAATACTGCTTCTCTAATATATTTTATTTTCTCCTTGATAATTTACATTACCATTCTATGTTTTGTGTTTGTTCGTTTATTTATTTATTTTGAGACAAGGTCTTTCTCTGTGGCCTGGGCTAGAGTTCAATGGCATTAACATACCTCACAGCAACCTCAAACTCCTGGGCTCAATCCTCCTGTCTCAGCCTCCCGAGTAGCTGGGACTACAGGTGCATGCCACCACACCAGCTAATTTTTTTCATTTTTTGCAGAGATGGGGGTGTTGCTATGTTGCCCAGGCTGGTCTCAAACCCCTAGTCTCAAGCAGTCCTTCCACCTTGGCCTCCCAAAGTGCTAGGATTATAGGTGCCAGCCACTGCACCCGGCCTGGTTTGTGTCTCTTAACCACTGTTTTCCTATTTTCCAAGTTTTATTTTTAGGTACCTTTCTCAGATCCTTCTTCTAATTTGCTGTTTCTCTCTTTGATTTTGTCTACTTTGCTATTTAACTCAACTCTTGAAGGGTTTTTCCCTTTAATTTTAAAGAACAAATATCTTCTTTGTTTTTAGGATGCTAATTCTCAAGTATATTATGCATGTTGATTCTTATTTTGAGTTCTTTTAAATGGGGTTATTTTCTGGAGTGGTTTCCTGTATACTTTCGATTTGTGGAAGTGTTCATCAAAATAGTTTGGTGTTTGCTTCATTCAGCCAGGTATCTGAAGGGTTTTGCTTGAGCAAATCACATTTTATGTTAATTTCTCATTGGGATTCCTATAACATGGAGGCTCTCATGGGGATTTTCTCTCCTATACCTATGCATGGGACGGGTATGGGGTTTCCTTTTCTCTTAAGACATCACTCCAATTGTCCATCCTACCTCCTTTTCTTCCTTCTCTCTTTCACAGACTGGCTTTCCTTTTGGTTCCATGGGCTGGTAGAATTGTTTTGGTCCTATATTCACTTCTTTCTAGCTTTTTTAGAGTTCTGGCTTTACACAGAGGTTTTAGTTCATTTACCATATTGTATGGCTCAAGGCCATATTATATAGGCCTTTGTGGGCATTAGAGACTTCAACTCGTAGAGACTGTATCTGACTTAGGTTGCGATTCCCCAAACCTCGACAACATAACCTCTTAGCTTTAAATTCTGCCTTAGTTTCTTGCTCTTGGCATTTTTGTTGTTGTTCTTTTTTTTGTCTCACCTATATTTTTAAATTTTGAGTATCATATTTCTGTGTGTTCATGTCATTGGTGGGGGTTGAGGGAAGGTGTCCATGTTAGTTCAGTCTCTCATTTTCCAGAAATAGTATTGCCCTAACTAATGACTTCTGTAATTATTTACAAGAGTCTTTTAAATATCTTATTTCTTTATTTTGTTAATTGTCCTGGTTAATTTCTCCACTGGGCATTCTTATGTTGTTCCTCACTTTTATTTGAATTGGATACCTTTAAGAAGCATTTTTCAAATGTCCTAAAGCAATTAATTTATCATATATGACTTAAATGTGTCAGTTTGCCTATTCACTTAAAAAGTTATAGTGAAATTATTATATATGATGTCACCAGAATATCATTCTAACAATAAATGACAAAAAAGGTACAAAAAAAGAAACACAAAAGTGAAATATTCCTAATTTAGAATTTTTTAAATATAATTTTTATTCTTCTGGATTTTCTGTTATGCTGATCTTCTCTGTGTTACTATATTTGCTTTAGTGTTTTATTGATTGAGTGCCAGTTAATATCAGAGTGTTATAATAACTACTGGTGGTAGCCTTTTCCCTCCCATATAGGGAAAGATAGAAATTATAAGAGAATATTTACATGTGAGAGATATGAGATTTCTAATGAAGGAAAACAGACTTCTGTTATAGTGTATCTGATGTGCATCATTATTAATAGAAAACTGTCAATTTTTATATATTAAGTGGATTCCTGAAACCCTTTTAGCAAAAGATCCTCTGGTTAAACATTAAATAATATACAGTGGGAGATGTCATTTTTAACTAAGAATTCTGAACTTCGAATCAGTTTTCTTTCATTTGAGCAGAATCTGTTTAATTCCAGTTCCGTATTTTTAACTACTCGTTTCTGTATAGTGCGGTTCTACTCTTTCATGTTGTTTGTAACTTAGTTTTGTATGTAGGCCTTAAGAATGGGTATGTTGTGCTTATTGTCTTCATTATTCTAAGTACAGAATACCTCTCTCCAAGAAGATATATGGGTATTTTACTCAGTCCTTTAACATACTTATAAAATGGGTAGCTGGCACAATGGTGTGCCTTTTGTGATTACATTTGGTTTTTCAGTAATGTGGTGGTTAATTTCATTTCTCCAGCTGTCTACACAATTTAAATATCCTGTTGTCTTTGTGGGTGGTGATGCTTACTGTTGTACATGTTTTATTTTGGGTTTCTCTTTTCTTGTTTCTTTTCTCCTCTTTTCTTTTCTTCTTTCTTTTTCTTTTTGTTTTCTTTTTTTTAAGAGATGGGGTCTCACTATGTTATCCAGGCTGGAGTGCAGTGGCTATTCACAGGTGTGATCCTAACACACTCCAGCCTTGAACTCCTGGCTTCAAGTGATCCTCCCAACTACAGGCGCGTGCCACCAAACCCAGCTTATATTTGCAGTGTATTTAAGTAATTCCAGTCAACCTTAGCTCAGATGTAGGAACTCAAATTTCAGTTCTTCTACTTTATATTAAAATAACTTCACAAAATTAAAAATTCTTAAGAGAAATTTTGATGTTCTGTAATATAAATTCTGCTATGCACAAATTTCCTTCTTAACTGACCTTAGATTGTTTTTGGTAATCTCTATTCGTGTATTCAACCCTAAGGAGAGATTCTAATTTTTGTCTCACTTACATACCTACTTTGGTGTGAGAATCCTTCCCTTCTGCCCATGCGCAACTCCCCCTCCCCACATAGCTTAAGTATACTAGAGCTAAGCACTACTATAAAGTGTAATAGATCCCCTTTCTATTATTTCCTATAGGACTGAAGAATTGGGCAGCTACATAGTATATTGGCTAAGAGCATAGCATTTGGAATCAGATAGACCTGGGTTTAAATCTTGATTCTGTTGTTTAATTAATTTGTCCTTATAGTAATTCTTTTGACCTTTAATTTAGTTTTCTCTGTGAAATGAACACACTATACCTACCTCAGAGAATGGTTGTGAGGATTAAGTATACTGATGCATGTGAAGCCCTTAGATTAGTGCCTGACACATGAAAAGTACTCAAGAATATAGCTATATTTGTTGTGTTGTTTAATGTAAGGATAGTAAACAAATGTACTAATCTTTGATGACTTGGCCAGTTTTACCTTGGAAAGGCTTAGAGACTACCTTTAGGAAAAACTAATTACATTTCATTTTAGATAAGTGGGGAGTAGTTATCCTTTGAAAATAGTCTACTAGAATATTTGCTGTATGGATTAACCTGTCATTAAATGTATAATATATAGAGTTAGATAAAAATGGAGCTCTGGTATAATTAAAAAAAATAAAAATAAAAATTAAGCTTATTTTAATATAGTAACTTGGCTTTTTCATAACTTGGCTTTTTCATAAATATTGTTTTTTTAAAAAAGGAGTTTTTCATTTTTAACATTTCTTTTAGATATATTTAAGACATACTTGAGGCCAGGCATGGTGACTAGTGCCTATGAACCCAACACTTTGGGAAGCAGAGGCAGAGGCAGGAGGATCCCTTGAGTCCAGGAGTTTGAGACCAGTCTGGGCAACATAGCAAGACCCTATCTGTATTAAAAAATACTAATAATTTAAAAACTTAGCCAGGTGTGATGTCTCATTATCTGTACTACCAGCTGCTCAAGAGGCTGAGATGGGAGAATCACTTGAGCTCTGGAGGTTGAGGTTATAGTGAGCTACCTTAGCACCACTGAACTCCAGCCTGCGCAACAGAGCAAGACCCTGTCTCACCAAAAAAAAAAAAAAAAAAAAAAAAAAAAAGACATACTTGAGAATTTCTGGCCTATTTTAATTTTAATGCAGTAGACATTATGTTACAGCAGTAGGAGTACTAGAGCGGGAATTTAGAGACTTGGGTTTGAGTCCAGCTTTGCTGTTGACTTGCACATAGGTCCTTTGTTAAATAACATAACTGCCTTTGTCTAAATTCTGATCTGTACTGTGATGTTTGTAACCTGACCTACCTACCTACTTAAATGTTCAGAAAATCAGATGAAATAATTATATCTAGGCTCTTTAGAAAGTACAAAGTTCTGTCCAGAGAAAAGATGAGTGTAACTTAAGTTCTCTGCATATTTTTGTTCACCTACATGTTTTTCAGAACATAATATTGGTGTCTTATGAATTATTAGAAATTGCAGCGTATATCCCTGTTGATCATAATTCTGTGACCAGAGGCATTTTGGTAACTTTTTTCTTGGATTGTAAGGTAGTGTCTTACTTCAGTGGTGAAGGTTTTTAAGAATTCATCAAAATAGCTAGGAAACAGTTCCTGAGTAAGCCTGTTTTTTCAGGAAGTGCAACTGTAGCTCTAGATACCCTTTTCAGTCTGTTCAGAAGTGATCACCTCCATTAAGCCTCTGAATAACTCTACCTGATTTCATTAATTTGCATTTTGTCTACATTTATGCATGTAGGTTGCAGTACTTTAGTTTATATTTGAGTGTTTATTTAAGTCATTTTGTGTCTTTTACATGAGACTGATCTTGTTTTCTCAGCTAGGTTGGAATCTCCTTGAAGGGTAAAGACAGTTGGTCTTTCCCTTTATCCACATAGATTCATAACAGAGGCTGCTCTGCATGTAATGGTTTCCTATTGGTTGTGGTTGAGTAAAACTTCGAGTAGAACATTATGGTATCATTTGGCCTAATTTTAAAAAGTACGCATCTGAGGAAATTTCAGTTGTTTTAGTTTATGCCTATTTAGAGTTAAAGACAAAAGGGCATCAAAACAGTATACTACTTGATTTAAAAAAAAGTACAGTGTTTAAATTTCAACTTAAGACTTAATTTTTTTTATTTTTACTTTTTCAAACAATTTTGTTAATTGTATTTGGCTGAAAGAAATCTAGTAGATCTTTATTAGATGATTTGAATTTTTAATACTGTGATATTTGGGGGGAATGTGGTATTTGTATTGTTATTAGTCACAGTTTTAAGTGATTCTTAATAAAAAAAGGAATTATGCCTTTTATAAAAGTCCTTTTTTATATGTCTTTGTAAGTCTTTTTTGTAAGACTTTTATAAAAGGCATAATTTGATGAAGAGTTCTGTTATTTCCCACTTTTCAATTAAATTAATTTATTACATTTTTGGTGACTTACCGTTGAAGTTTCTGATGTAAACCTTGGTATGGAGGAGACTATTCTTGCAATAAATTTGCTAATTTATTTGGAAATTGACTACATTTGAAAAAAGAAACTTCTTTACGTTTACTTTAATCAGTGCCTTTTCTAAAACAAAGCAAGACAAAATTATGTGATTTATCTTTGCTCTTAAAGTTTGTTAAAGATGATGTTTCTTCCAAATGAATGTTTGCATTTTAATTTTCCATATTTTTTCTCTAAAACCAATCAGTGCTCTATTAAGAAACTTTTTTACATCTTCTTCAGGAATGTCATTGTCTGCCGGATCTTCCCCTCTTCATTCCCCCAAGATTACTCCGCATACTTCTCCTGCTCCCAGAAGAAGAAGTCACACTCCAAATCCAGCAAGTTACATGGTGCCTTCTAGTGCCTCTACACCTGTTAATAATCCTGTTTCTCAGACTCCATCTTCTGGTCAGGTGATCCAAAAGGAAACTGTTGGTGGGACGACTTACTTCTATACAGACACAACTCCAGCACCTTTGACTGGGATGGTATGTCTACGTTAAAGAGGAAATTATAATCTTGTAATCAATCCTTCTTATTAATGAGGAAGTTTACCCCCTTTTGCATCTTTTTATTGTGATGTGAAAAAGTATCTCATTTTCTAACTTAGATAAGAATTCTAGTCTCTTCTTCATATCTCTTCAAATAAATCTAGTTCTGCCATACAAATAACTCTAGTTTTGGACAAATCTGATTTAATCAGAAATTATTGTAATTTATATCTAGGCTCTGTATTAGTACTTCATGGCATGTTTTGCTTATGGGGTTACCTAGTACTTGTGCCAGCTGGAGTTGATATTCACTGAAATTTGTTTATAGATATAGGTAGTTTTACCTCTAGTAAGAAGTTAGAGAAAGTAGATGGTATCTTATCAGTAGTTATTGAAAGCAGACTGATGATAAACTCATGCCTCAGATGTGGCAATGGTTTAACAGCTAGATCTCTGTGTGGTAGAGTGACACATAGTGATAAGGGGCCTGTGATATGGGTCACTGCTAAGGAGGGAGAAGATGCAGACCAAAGGGAGCTGTGACTGGGGATGAGGAGACAGCTACCAAAGGACTGGTGAAGAAGAGAAAAAGAAGAATCGTGAAACAAACGGGAAGGCGTAGACCCAGACAAGACATAAATACAAAGACCAAGAGAGGAACAACGGGCCCAGGAGGAAAGATTTCTTCTCAGAGTGAATTAGTGATGTCCTGAGAGAGAGAAGGAACAGGAGCCAGGAAGAGGGAAAGGGCAGGGTAGGGTGTTGGGAGGCTGGAAGGGATGGAAGGATAGGGAAGTATTGTCATGTTACATAAATTATACCTTTTTAGCTTCATTATTTTCTCCATATTAAAAAATCATTTTATTTACTCTAGGAAAATAGTAGTAGATGAAGAGCTCATGAGTGAGAAATCCACATTTCATTAAAATGTGGAAGCTGATCTAAATTGTAGATATTCGCATATCATAGACAGTAGGCCTACATGGAAAGTTATTTGGATTTATTTTGATCCCCCAAGTTCAGTTAACAACTTATTTTGATTAAATTTAGTATTTTACTAAAAGATAATTTTAGTGAAAAGACAACAGGTTTCTTTCTTTCCTTTCTTTTGAAATATTTATGAACCTGGTTCTACCGTTGTTTTGGGACTCCTGCGTATTGGTACTTCTGAGACTGTTTATCCAATTGTAAAGTGAAGACAGTAATACCTGATCACCCTATGAGAAATAAATGTGAAAACATTTATAGAAGTACTTGTAAATCATGTAAACTACTTTTTAAAAAAATAATAAAAGAGCTAATAGTTTTGTGGTTGTTTTTTTTTTTAAATCAGAGATCTTTCAAAAGCTGACAGAACAGCTTTTCAAACAGGTCAAATAATTGAGGTAGGTGGGTAGAGCAGAGACTTCCTTTGGTTCTTTCAAGTAAGGATCCATCAGTGTTTTCCACCCCCCCGCCTTTTGGCTTATTATATTTTATGTTCATTTACATGTTATTGTATTGTATCACATTTTTAGAAAGAAGAAATTTAGTTTAGTGACTATAGAAGTTCTTTTGTCACAAAACTATCTCAGCTATTTTTATAGAGGTTAATATGGCACATTTTTATGATGTTTTTGCCCCTCAAACCACTCTTTAAAAATATGCTCATGGCAAACCTGAGGTAGTTAAGCCAAACTGTGCTGTGTGATGTAAGGAAAACTAAAGCAAGACAAAGGAGGTTTTTATTCTCCCTGTAGATACAGGTTAAAGGAAACCTTACAAGTATTGCAAAACTACTTCCTAATTGAGATCCAGAGCAGAATAATCTGCTGGCAACAGCAATTAGCCAAATTCATTCTTAAAAGTGGGAAAAAAAAAAGTTCGTTTTTAAAATGAAAGAATAAAAAAATAGAAAAGATATTTTAAACTGTGCTTTGATTTTGTATTGGAAGGTACATGTATTGTTGCATCTTTCTGTTCAGTAAACTGCTGACCTAGAGTAAGTTGGTCCTCCTCACTGTTGCAGTTTGAAGTGTTTACAGGTGTTAGCACTTTGGGTTGGCTACAAAAAGCCTAGGAAGGGGGAAACTTTGGGGGTGACAAGGGCAGTGTTAGTTTGTTACTTCATTATCTTACTGTACCCAAACACCTTTAATTTCTTTCTTTCATTCCTTTCTTTCTTTCTTTTTTCTTTCAGTTGCTTTCAAAAAATACCTATAAACTGTTTGTACAGTCATCACTCAGGGGGATTGGTTCCAGGACCCCCCTCAGATACCAAAATCCACAGATGCTCAAGTCCCTGATATAAAATGACATAGTATTTGCAGAGATACGGAGGGCTGACTGTGTAACATTTCTTCCAACGAGCTACGTTTGCCTTCTCATTGGAGCTTAAATTTTACTATATCTGAAGAAATGTTTCCTTTCTCATTAATTTTGAAAAATTGATTATTGAAATATAAGATTTTTTAAAAAATGAATTTACTCAGAAAGTATTCTAGTAACAGCTTTTCTCTGAGGTTAATTCTATTGAAACTATTGTTTAAAGATGAACAATGTTTTAAAATTTATCACTATCATGTATAGATTAAAATGTTATCAAAACAGTGATAAAGCTTATCAATTGAGAAAAATTAGCAATTATATTTTCCCCCTCCCTACCTTTTCAGGTATTTCCAAACTATCATATTTATCCTCCAACTGCACCTCATGTTGCTTATATGCAACCAAAAGCAAACGCACCTTCCTTCTTCATGGCTGATGAACTCCGACAGGTATGCTTTCAGAATTCGTAGTAGAAGTACTTAATGTCTACTGTGCTTTATCAGAGAACAGGGGAAAGAAGAGAGCTCTTTTCAAATCATATTATTTAATAAAGAATGCTGTACTAAAGCAGGCAAAATTTAGAATGTGTAAGTTTTAATTGATGTATTTATTTAAGGAAGCCTGTTTTTAAAGAAAATTTCAAGTAATTATGTATTAGGATATAAAACATAAAATAGCCACTTAAATGGGCCACATTTTTATAGTTCATATTCTTTCTATTAAAAGGGCTCTTTCAAGTATGTAAATAATTTAAATGATTTCTAACCTTCAAACAACTTTTTGCTGATAGACACAGGTTGAGAATAGGTAGTTTGGCTCAGAATTGAATTTCATTTTAAGAGAGCTCAATATTTTTAAAATGTAAGTTTTATAAAAATTAGTTTTTTGTTTGTCTTATTTTTTGGTAAATGGCTAGGTGTTGATATGTAGAATTTCATTTTATACCCAGAATCTGGGAAATATTTTTGGTTCACAAAAGTAATTCTACCAGTATAATGTTTTTAGAATCAATTTTGACCAGCTTACAAGTAGACCTTAAATTTTCAGCCACATAGTCATATGCTTTGGGTTATAGCACAGCTACTTAAACCCAACCTTACATATAGGCAGGTCTATCTAGGACTGGAATTTAGACATTTTACCTTCTTTAGAAGTGTTATTTCATAATATCAATATTAAAAAGTGCACATGCCAGGAATATTAATACTTACTATTCAGTTATAATAGGAAATAAGGATTTCAGAATCTGTGTTTAGATATAAATATACTTATTTCCTTTTCTTAGGAGCTGATCAACAGACATTTAATAACAATGGCTCAAATTGATCAAGCAGATATGCCAGGTAAAATGCAAGTTGATTCATCTTTCCTTTTAAAGTCTATTATAATTCTTAATTTATCCCTCACAAACATCCTGTGATGTATCATCTCCATTTTACATATGAGGAAAACTGAAGGTGACAGGCTAAGTCACTTGCTTTTAGGAGCAGTGGCTAGCAAATAGGTGGCTGGGTCAGGATTTCCAAGGTTTTCTCACTGTACCACAATGTTTCTCAAGAGTATTAAAATCTCTTTCCCTAGCTTACTCTGTGTAAATTAAATATAATATAATTTAGTAAAACATTATAAATAATACAGTAGGAATGAATTTGCCATAGAGATAATATTAAAACACTTGGTTGTAATCAAGGGTTCAGCCTAGTAGTCCAATATGTGTTATCGTGCTTGCCAGAGAAGTAAAAGGAATGTGTCTGGCTGTTTTATCTTCAGATTGATCTTTACAGTTTAGATGGGCAGGGGACTTACCTGTCATAACCTTTGAAATGTTCAGATTGGAATTTTTCTTAATTATTTAACATTGTAGTTGAGACCTAAGCGAGGGCAAAAATTGAAAAAGATTGGAGGCATAAAGATTGGAAAGGAGAAAATAAACCTGTCATCTGTAAATCATGTGACTGTAGGTTAGGTATTATTTGAAATAAGAGTTTAGAAAAAAGCTGGATATAAAATTAATACATCGGTTGCATTTCTATAGACCAGTACCCAGTTAACATCAAAATATAATTTAAAGAAAATGCTTTTGAAAATGGTTTTATAATATCAGTACCTAGGAATAAATACAACAAATGATTTGTAAGATCTCAACAGGGAATATTTATTAAGAGGTATTAAATAAGATAAATAGAGTGAAATACTATAGTCATGATTAGGAAGATACAATGAGTAAAGTGACAATTTTTTTAAATTGACCTATGAATTCATTATAATTCCAGTCAAATCATAGTAGAATTTTCATAAAAGCATTTTCATGGAATATGACAAAATTTACCAAAGACTAAAGGGCCAAGACTATCCAAGGCACTTTGAAGGTTATGATTATAGTTCATGTTCATATGAAGAATCCGTATGTTTATTGGGGAAGGAGAGGCTTGGTTTGAGTATGTAGTAACTAAACAGTGTGGTAATGGCACAGGGTTAGACAAATTGATTAATGAAACAGGCTAAAGAGAGCCCAGACACATTCTGTGATAAAGGCAGCAAGGCAGTGGGGAAAGAAAGGCATTGGAAAAATGGTTTTCTATATGGAGAAGATAAAATTGGATCATTATCTCAAGCCACATTAAAAAATCAATTCCAAATGGATGAAGAACTTACATGTCTGAGACAAAACTTTAAAACTCTTAACTATACAATGTAAATGAATGGGTTTAACATTTTTAGTAAGGAAAGATTTCCCATACAGGACACAAAGCTTGTTGTCTCTAAAAGAAAATACTGATAAATTTTACTAAATTAAAATTTAAAACTAAAGACACCTATAGTTTAAAAAAACAAAACAAAACAAAAAGCTTGGAAGGATATATTTGGAATGTACACAGCTGAGTATAAAAAACTCTTACATATCAGTAAGAGCACAAACAACTCATTAGAAAACAGGCCAAAATATCAGAATAGGCATTTTATAGAAGAACAAACTCATTTGTTGAATAAATACATTAAGAGATGTTGAACATCACTGATTAGGGAAATACAAGTAAGATTATTTTGAAGTCTGACCATGTAAAAAATAAAAAAGTGTTAGGGGCTGTGCCCCATGTCTCATGCCTGTAATCCCATCAATGCGGTATGATCATCTGAGGCCAGGAATTTGAGACCAGCCTGGGCAACATAGCGAGAACTCAACTCTAAAAAAATAAGAGAAAATTAGCCGTGTGTGCTCGCCTGTAGTCCCAACCATTCATGAGGCTGGGGAAGGAGGAGTTTGAGACTGCAGTGAGCTATGATCACACCATTGCACTCGAGCCTGAATGACAGAGTGAGACCCCATCTCAGAAATTAAAAAGATATGCAACTATTATGTACCCATAATAATTTGAAAAAAAAATTTTTTTTAAAGTGTTATGATCTGGATCCACAGGTTCTTATGTATATTGGTGGCGATAGTATAAATTGATGAACCTGTGACCACTTCGGAAAACTCCTTAAGTTGAATATCTGTATACCCTCTTATCCAGCAGTTCTGCTCTGGCAAACTCCTGTATATTATCAATTAGAAAATGTACAAGATATTCATAAAACAGTGTACACAGCAGCAGGAACCTTGAGCAATCCAAATGCCCATTTATTTGAAGGATAGTGGATGAATTAATTGTGATATTGTCAGACAGTGAAATGTTACAGCAGTTTAAATGAAGAAAGTATACTGTCATGCAACAATGCAGAAAAATCTTAGTAATATAATAAGTAAAAAAGTGAGTTACAGGAGACTACATATAATACCTGTTTATAAACTAAAAATTATATTTATTATTTATGTATGTATATATGCATATACTCATACATATACCTACATACACAATATACTTTTGAGGAATACATGTAGATGTAATAAAACTATATAAAAAGGAATGGAAGGGAGAGAGAAGGAAGGCAGAGGTTTTATATGATTAGATTTAGGTTATAGTAAAGGTCAGCCTTTTGTTTTGGGTGCTGAGTTTGCAGATACTTATTACATTATTAAGAATAATTAAATAAAAGCAGGTCATGCATAGACATGGACTAATTGATTTGAGTGTCACAAACTAAAGGTTATAGTTAATCTAATCCTGTGCACCGAGATTCAAATATGGTTTAGTAAATGGTTCTTTTTGTCATTTCTCTAACTCTGATCTTTTTAATTTCTCATGTTGACTGTTTTATTAACCTTCAAGTCTCACGTTGACTCATGTATTAATCTTTGGTCTTGCTATCTTCATTCTTTTCATTTTATATTTCATACCTTACACTTTCATCAGATTAGTACTTCTCAACTCCGAAGTCATAATCTGTTTCCCATAGATCAGTGGTTCTCAACCAGGAATGATTTTACCTACCTCAGGGGACTTTGCCAATGTCTGAAACATTATTGGTTGTCATCACTAGAAGCAGGATGCTACTGGCATCTAGTGGATGGAGGCCAGGGCTCCTGCCAAACATCCTACAATGTACAGTACAGTCCTTCACAGCAAAGAATTATCCAGTCCAAGATATCAGGAGTTTTGAGGTTGAGAAACCCTGCTGCAGATTTACTGCATTGAATCTTAGATATGAGTGTCTATTATCCAGCCTATCGTTGTGATGTTCCTTGAGGGGAAATAAAGTTAAATAGGAGAAAGAAACTAAAATTTCCTTTTATCATTGTTTTTAATACTGTCTGGTGGAACCTGGCCACAGACTGAAAATTGAATGCACCTCTGTGAGATGTAATCGTCCAAGTTGATTTTCTTCTTGGCTTTTACCTCTAGGGTACCTCTAGTAATCATTTCAATAGCTAACAGTGATGGAGGCACCCCATTCCCTTTATTCATGCTTAATTATGTGCAATTATTAAATCGAACTGAAAACAAGAACAGAACAATGAATATTCTTGTCTAATAGTGGAAACATTAGGTTTTTAAGGTTAATATTAGGCCACATATGATTATTTCAGGTTTAGAGTGGGAAATGTAGTTGTTAAAAGATGATTTTTAGAAAAAGTTAAAATCATGACATATAGATACAAAAATGAGTTTGTGCCAAATTTTATTTAACTCATGAGGGGAGCAAGTAACATAAGCCATGTTATAGATCAGAAGTATTGAAATAAATGTACAAACTAGGGTTTCCACAGGGGAGGAGGGAAGTTGATTAAACCTCCACTGGACAGGACAGAATATTCATGTCTAGACAAGGATTATTTTGTAGTGCTATCAGTTATCTATGGTTGTAAAATGTCTTTCATAGAATCAGAATCCAACACCTGAGGGTATTTAGATAATGAATAATTTTCTACTGAAGCACAAATTTTTTCCTACAAGCTGTAAAATTCATCATGACTTGCTTGAAAGTGGTCACAGGATAAAGGAGTTAAAAGCATAGCATTTTTAGTTGATTATGTCCCTTACTCAGTTTCTTTGTCACACTGGTGATTTGAATACCACTGTTTGGCATAGTAAATTTCAAGTCCTTAGCATGGCATTTACATTTCCCTGTGATCTAATCCCAGTGTTCCTCTTTCAGCTTTATCTCTGCTATGGGCCTCTTCTGTGGTATACCCTATGCTCTTACCACATGAGATCTGGCCATTCTTGAATGCATTGTACACATGCAGGCCTTGGTTGTAGTTACTGTTCTGTTTACTCCCTTAACACAAAGTACCCTTTTCATTTGTTTTAGCCCATTGAAAGCAGTCTTATTCTTCAATTTGTAGTAAAAAATGTCAATTCTTCCGTGAGATCTTTCCTAATATCCTTGGGAATTGCTCCATTCTCTGTATTTCCATAGCATAGTGGTTCTCAAAGTGTGGTCTCTTGACCAGTGGCCTCATTATCGTTTATCAACTTAGAATTGTAAATTCTTGGACCCCACTTCAGACCTACTGTATCAAAAACTCTGGGATGGGGTGCAAAAAACTGCTTTAACAAGCCTCTAGGTGATTCTGATCGGTGTGAAAGTTTGTGAACCAGTGCCGTGGTGAATTGAACTTTTTTAATAACTGTTTTGCCTTGTATTATGATTTATATAAATCTATGTTCTTTATTTTTCTGTAAACAAGCCCGTTTCATTAATATGTGTTCACTAGTGCATAGTAGGTGCCCAGTACATTTTTACTAATTTGAAATTAATTACTTCCTGTATTAAGTGCTCCTTAATGAAATAGCTAGGAAACAAATTTTATCATTTGGTTTCTTTGTGGGAATTACACTGATTATTCAAATAAAAGTAGTAAATGGGCAAAAGTAAAAGTTACAGCTATATTCACTTGTATGTATACTCCCTTATATTGACTTTATTTTATTACTTTATTATGTTTTTTAAGAGGCACGGTCTATGTTGCCCAGGCTGGATTTAAACTCCTGGGCTCAAGTGATCCTCCTGCCTCAGCCTTTTGAGTAGCTGGAACCACTGCACCTAGCTATATGCTACCTTTATTTCAATAGAACATGCCACTTGACCTGGATTTGATAGTGAAAATGACATTGAATCTATCCATGTTTGTTTTGCACTGTGACCAGAATGTCATCTAGGGAGTAAAAGCATAAGACTATAGGGTTAGAGAGGCCTGGGTTTGTGTCCCAGCTCCCTCTCTAAGCTATGTAATCCTTATTTTCCTTTTATGAAATAGGGAATCCTACCATATAGGATTGCTGAGAGATAATGAGTATAAAGTATTTGGCAAAGGAGGGATCATTTTGAACCTGTCTTCTGGAATTAATGGGAGTTTTCTTTATAGGGTTTCTTTCGCATGTACTTCTCACCAGTCAGAGGTCAAAAATTATCACTTGTGGGTTTTTTTTTGTAGGTTTTTAAAAAAGATTTAATGCCCTATTTTAAAAATAGTGCTAAACATGTTTGTTATAAAATGTTTGGCAAATACAGAGTAGTGTAAAGAAAAGAATAAAATTCCTCTACTGAAAAGTTAGCATTGTTAAACTTGTCTATATTCCTTGCTTGTTGGTTTTCTATGCATATATTATACTACATGTTCAGCTACCTTCTGTTCACTTAAAATATCATGAATGTCCCTAAGTCATTCAAGACGCTTAACAGAATGGAAGCATAGATTCATATTCTGTTGGAATACGTAATTAATCTTACTCGAAGTATTGAAAAACTACTTGTCTTTTTGGATGATAAAACTGGTAACATGTTTAGTTTGTTCTAGAAAATAAGAATGGAAAATAAATTGCTTATACTCTGTAGAGAAACCAACCACTGAATACATTTTAGTGTATAACTTTCTAGTTTTCATATGAAATAGCAAATTTGGATTCAGGATATACAGCTTTTGGAGCCTAACAGTGTATCATGAGCAAATCTGTATGCATTATATATTCTTAAACACAATTTTTCTTTCTTTGTGGAGCATGGAAGTTGCTTTTTTTTTTTTTTAATGTTTTGCTAAGGATTAAAATAATATTATTCCACTGAATGGTTGTTCTAATACTTATTTATAACCAGTTTCCTATTCTTATACTTTTATATTACTGATACTTTCACTATTATTCACCTGGAGTTAGCATTGCTATCAGCTGTCCATCTCTTAATTATTTTGGGGAGATAGTTTCCTTGAGTTGTTCATACTGAGCAAAAGATTAATTTTTAAGAGTTTGGTGCAGATTGCCACGTCTGTAGGAACATACATTGATATACACACAAACATATACATACATGTACATACTACTCAATTTAATGTGATTTGTTTTGAATTTCTTTATACTTTAAAAAATAAGAATTTATGTGTTAAATACCATTGTCTGAATATATTTTGTACAAAATGAAATGTTTAATTTGATTGACTGCCATGTGAGTTGTATTTAACTCAGGCTAGTTTTGAGCCTGGGGCCTCGTGAAGCAAAACCCTGTAGTTAGTTCATGAAAATCTTACTTGTTGATGTTCTTATTGTTACAATTAATATTGGCAATTCTAAAAACATGGATTGGGTTGCACGTAACTCACGCACAGAAAACAATAAAAAATAACAAATTAGGAAGGATCCTTTTGTTTTAGTTAAACACCGTGGTCCCAGGGAAAATTTTTTTTTCCTAGCGTGGCAATGTGTTAAAGAAGCAAAATTTATCTTGATTTTTACTCAGCATCAGAATCAGACATGTTTGGTAGATCGTTTGAGAAACAAACTTATATTGTGCTATAAAAGATAGGAAATATTTTTGAATGTATGAACTTTAGTTGTGCCTGTTTTTATTGATAGCGAAGGCATAGTTTTATAGAATTGTTATAAACACTGACACTATCCTATAATACAAAAATATGTTGTAATAAATACATGATTGTTTATAGTAGATTTGCTTTCTTTGTTGTTACTGAGAGTTTATGAATGTCTATATTTAAAGTTGTCTTCTTATGAATTACTTTAGCAGTTCCTGCAGAAGTTGACAGCTATCATAGCCTATTCCCTTTAGAACCACTGCCACCCCCTAACCGGATACAGAAATCAAGTAATTTTGGGTATATTACATCTTGCTACAAAGCTGTAAATAGCAAAGATGATCTACCATATTGCCTTCGGAGGATACATGGTACGGAAATAAATTATTGTCTTTTGTAATAATATTATTTGGGCTGAGATTATTCAGACCTTCTTAAATAAATTGATTTATTTAACATATGAATTCAAAGGACAATAAATAAATGTATTGTTTTCTTTTGGAAATTAGTACCTCATAAGCAATGTATAAATATGGTATTTTCTTATTTCTGATGGAATATGATAGATGTCATTTACAGTTTACTATAGTAGAAAAATTTTCTTTTTCAGGTTTTCGTCTTGTTAATACAAAGTGCATGGTGTTGGTCGATATGTGGAAAAAAATTCAACACTCAAATATTGTCACTTTGCGTGAAGTATTTACCACTAAGGCATTTGCCGAGCCTTGTGAGTATTAACTTATAATTTGTCTTTCCGCTGGTGAGCTTCATTATTTGAAGCCAGATTTCAGTAATGAGTGTTTGTGTTTTATTTTCAGCTCTTATGTTTGCATATGATTTCCATGCTGGAGGAGAAACCATGATGAACAGACACTTTAATGACCCTAATGCTGATGCCTATTTCACAAAGAGAAAGTGGGGTAGGAAAAAGATGCAAGCAAATTTTATTTTGGCAAATGCTTTTGCTTAGTGGAATGACAGCTTTGTGTTGTAAAATACATATCGGTTTATCCCTGTAATCACTCAGCTTAAAAACCCTATTACATTTTTAAAAGAAATATCTCAATATGGAGTTGATCTGCAAGAAAGTTAGGAAATGATGGGTTTTGTGGATTTACTGAGATGAGATGAGTTGTGGAAGACTCATAAATATCTGGTGTTTGAAATAACTGAGAATATGTTAAAAATTTTTTTTCCTCTGAATATGATTTTCTTTTAAAAATGCACTTTCTGAATAAAGATGATTGGATTTTTCTTTCTTTCTTTCTTTCTTTTTTTTTTTTTTTTTGCGACAGAGTCTTGCTTTGTCACTCTTGGTAGAGTGCAGTGGCGTCATCATGGTCCACTGTAACCTCAAACTCTTGGGCTCAAGTGATTCTCCTGTCTCAGCTTCTGGAGTAGCTGGGACTACAAGCATGCCCCACGACACCTGGCTAATTTTTCTGTTGTTAGTAGAAACAGGGTCTCGCTCTTGCTCAGGCTGGTTTCGAACTTCTGAGCTCAAGCAGTCCTACCACCTCAGCCTCTCAGAGTGCTAAGATTACAGGCATGAGCCACTACATCCAGCATATTTGGAAAATTTGATAAATTAAAAAGAAAAATCCTTATATAAGGCTTCACTGCCAAAGTATAAGCATTATGAATCTTTTGATACATTTCTTTCTAGTCTTGTTTTTGTCTCCCTTTGCATTGCTTTATCATTTTATATCATTGTATCTTTCATTTATTATAAGTATTTTTGCCTAGTTTTTATATTCTCCGAATATAATTTAATGATTCCCACTGTGACTATATATCATCATTTATGTAATTATTTCCCTAAACAAATGCTTTTGTTTAAAGTTAGGATTCCATGTTACTTATGGAATCAGTCTTCAAAATAGATTTTCAGGTAATTTTACTTTAATATGGTATATTTTCTCCTTTTTTTTGTTTTTTGCCCCTTTCTGGTATTTACTTAAAGAATCGTTTTATCATTCAACTTTTGCAAAGAACCACAGTATTTTAATTATATTCTAACAAATGTTTATTACAGGGTAAATGATTTCTGAGAAAAAGTAAATCCATTTTGAGATGTCTATTAATTAGTTTATATATACGGGGAAGGTCTCATTTTCTGGTTTTGGGGCAAGAAAGAGAAGCATCACATTCTTTACTATGGTTTTTAATCTTGTTAAGATTTTCTTGAATATATAACTAATAGAAATTAATGGAGGGGAATGAAAGATTAGAGTCCACATTAAAGTATTTTTTAGATTGCGGCTCTTTTAAAGACTCTAATTATAGATTAAAAATATGTTATTTCTGTTTGCTTGTAACTTTGCTTTCTGTCTTCTGACAGTTGAAAAAAAGAAAGCTGTGGTTACATGGCTGTTCCACATTAAAAATCTGGTCATACAGTGTGGTCATTTTTTTCCTTTTGCAATGTCATCTGTAGACACATGCATAATTTTGTTGAAGGGGATGTGGTATAACTTTTCCTATATATGAATAGAGTTGTTGTTCAAGTTTATTTTAGTAATAACACCTGTGAAATGACTGTTGGCTTTAATTTATAGCTGGGTTTCTCAACCTCAGCACTATTGACATTTTGGGCTGTATAATTATTTTGGTGAGGGCTGCCCTGTGCATTACAGAATGTTTAGCATTGACCTCTACCTACTAGATGGCCTGGCTTCTACCTAATGGCATGCTAATAGCAACTGCATCTTCTACCCCAGTTGTGAGACCAAAAATATCTCCAGACGTTGCCAAATGTCCTAGGGGCCAAAATCAACCCTTGTTGAGAACCACTCTTTGATAACATTCTTTTCCATTTTTTTTTTTTTTTTCGTTTTAGTTGTTCTGTTTTTGGTGTTGACTGATTACTTGATACAATAATGTTTAATTTTCGCGGGAAGCAATCCTTTTTGTAATATTTTAAAACATTGTTTGAATGGTAGTAACTTCCCTAAACATACCATACATGCATGGAAGTCTACTGTTTGCTTGTACTGTGCAATGTATTATCTTAACACAAATTTAAAAATCACATGTTATAAGAAATACACTAATTGAGAAAATGGGAATAATATCATACCACGTAGGGGTTGATAAGAAGCTTGAAGTGAGTTGATGTGGATAAAACGACTAGAACAGAATCTGGCACACATCACTATGTGTTTGCTATAAATATTCCTTTTCCTTATTACTGGATTTATTAAATAGTTTTAATTAAACTCTTCATAGTCATCTTTGACATTGTCTTGGCATTTATCATTAGAACCACTTTGTGAGTCATCTCAAACTATTTTCTGTAGTGTATTATCTACAGTTCTGTCCAAGTTGAGAAGTAATAATTTTGAATTTTGTATGTGCTTCTTACTAGGAATTTTATCCCGAGCCATAGGCTCCTATGTTTTATTTATTATCTCCATAATTAACCATTTATTTTTGTTGCTTTTATACCTGATTTATAGAAGGTTGTTTACAACATTATAAATATAAGGTCGTATTTCCTGAAATAATTATAAAATCTGGATTAAATTTATATGCCTCCTTTTCTACAGATTTGAGTATTAACCATGATCTAGAAAATATTATCAAAAAGCAGTTATAAGAGTTGGTAGAGTAAAAATGATTACTTTTCATGGTAGATCAGATTATGTTTGTATTTCATCATTACACTTAAGTGACATGCAGTGTTTTACATTTATGTTTGTGAATTGGGTATCTCCTGTGTAATGGACATTTCTGTAATAGAGGAGGCTGAGCAGTGTACAGAAAATAAACATTCAACATAAATGATGATAGAGATTTTTATATCCCACAGAATGAACAGCTCTCACATACCTAAACAGTAATACAGGCTAGGATTATCCACATTTTAAGTAAAGTAGAAATCTCTACAGTTCCTGTTTTTAATCAGAATTTATATTTATTTGGTTAACAATTAAGTATAAATTCTTGCTTTAAGTAATTTTTATTGTTAAGTCATTATGTGGTCACAGAAAAGAGCATTTCATTGAGAGCTCTGCTTCTGCTAACAATATAAAAAGTATAATCGCAGACATAGGAACCTTCGTCTGACTTCTCTCTTAAATTCTTTCTCATAGTCTAAAATTACACACACACAAACACACACACACACACAAATCGACACACTGTGCTGTGAATTTTCATTATTAATTTTGGTTTAAGTGTTTCAGTCTTTTAGTTGGTTGCTTAAATAAAGATGTCATTTTAAAATTTGTTTTATAGGCCAGCATGATGGACCATTGCCCAGACAGCATGCAGGATTATTGCCAGAATCTCTTATTTGGGCATATATTGTCCAACTGAGTTCTGCATTGCGTACCATTCATACAGCTGGTTTGGCATGTCGTGTTATGGACCCAACAAAGATTCTGATAACCAGCAAAACAAGGTACTAGCATTTGAGTTTTGGCTTCTTTCTTGAGCATCTTTCATTTGACAGCTTAGTAAACAAAGCATGATGATTTGTTTTAATTCTGCCTTTTCATATATTCCATCCAGAAGAACTGCGGTGACTTTGTGTTCATTTGTAAGTTTAAAAAAAAAAAAAAGTTGAATTCTTAATAAAATGCCTGGTTATTAACCAAAACTCTTGGGGGAAGGGCCAAGGAGGTATATATTGTTAGGGTTCAGGGAATACAGAAATAATAGCAATACAACTTTTCTGTGTAGAACCGTAATTTTCAAATTTTAACATGAGTCAGAATCACCTAGATTGATTCATGATTATGTTTAATCGATTGAGTTAAACATAAATCGCTGGGCTCTACTCCTACTAGAGTTTTTTGTTTTGTAGGTTTTTTCCTTTAAAATTATTTTCTTTTACTGTAACATTGTCTGATAAACCTAGAGTTTTTCATTCAGTAAGTCTGTGATGGGGCCCGAGAATTTGCATTTTTAATAAGTTCCTAACTGATGCTGTTGTTGCTGGTCGAGTCCCATGCTTTGAGAACCACTGATGCAGTGTTATCAGTCTTGACGTCACCTGAGTTTTGAGTTACTATTAATTTTGAGAATTGTCTTGGACAGCATAGCTGAAGATCTGGTACCAGGCTACCTGGGTCTGTATCCTGGCTCTGTTAGTTACTATCTATATAATCTTGAAAAAGTAACTTAACTTCTTCAAGTTGTATTTTCACAACCTTATTAGACAAGTGCTAATATTAACTTCATTTTCCTCATTTATAAAGTACCTGTTTGATGAGGTTATTGAGAGATTCGAATGAGTTAATACATGTAAAATGATTAGAACAGTGCTTAGTACATCTTATCAAGTGTTAGGAAACTAACTAGTTCTCTTTTGTGGATATGTAATAAACAGCTTGGAGCGGTGAAAAGAACACTGATCTGTTAGTCAAAAGGTGTGTGTTATAGTTCTGGCTTTATCAGTTATTGACTTTTGTCACAGTAGACCTATCTCTGAGCCTTAATTTCCTCATTTTTAAAATGGTGGATGATGTGGGGGTGGGGATGGAGTTAGACTAAACAGTCTGAGATCCTTCCTAATATTATAGGGAATGTTAATTTTCCATTAGTATATCATTTAAAAAAACTTACTGTAATTATTTTCTTAAATTCTCTGGTCCTTAAAGGTTGCGAGTAAATTGTGTTGGAGTTTTTGATGTTTTAACATTTGATAACAGCCAAAATAATAATCCTTTGGCATTAATGGCCCAGTACCAGGTGAGTAAGAATTAATATGAATACTTGTTTAATAATTTAAATCTTGTTTTTCTATTTTAAAGACAAATTTTGTTTATTTTAAAGTATTTCAGGGTTTTAAGCCTAGGTTTCAATTTATTCTTGGGTGGTCTCTGTGCAAACTTTGAATGTGTATTTCATAGCCACTGTGATGTACTTAGCATAGAGCCCTATAGGTTGGAATATACAGAATTAATGACAGTGTCAGAGACTCTAGCTATTCAAAATGAAAATGTATTTATGTGACTGGAAAGTTGTTCTCAGCATAGATGGATTAAAACAGATTAGTCAGCTGAACAAATTATATTAAATGCCACCCTTTTCACTCCTTTAATCACACCAATTATTTTTACTTTTAAAACACTTGTCCTACTACCAGTCATAAAATTTTAGAAATATTTTCAAAGGCTTGTTGTTGGATTGCCGTTTTCTTTTGCTTAGTCAGAGCATATCATTCACTTTTTATATGTTATCAGAATTTGGTTATTGTCTGACTTCA
Organism: Indri indri; assembly: GCA_004363605.1. NCBI lineage: Eukaryota > Metazoa > Chordata > Mammalia > Primates > Indriidae > Indri > Indri indri. The sequence goes on from RJWJ010002365.1 coordinate 53,470, forward strand.
TTCTATTAGGGTTGATTTAGGCCTCATGATATTCTTACCTATTTTGCTATTTCTTATTTCCTGATTTCAATATAAGGTATATAGGAAAGTAAGAACCTATCCCTTTAAGCATTAAGAATAGTTGCTTTCACCTTGATTGCTCTGCAAGTAACGTGATTAAAGTAAATATTTCATCTCATTCAGTTTGTATTGCAGTACTTCACATTAGGCTAGACAGCTGTGATTTTAAGACAACTCTAGTTCTTTGTATGTCAGAAGTTTTTGGTTTTTTTGAACATTTATTAACTTACAGGGGTTTGCTATAAGGCAGAATCTCTTAATCACGTAGAGAAACACCTTCCCATTGCTCTTCTCTTTTCAACTTCTTTTGTTTAAAGTTTTAAAAAGAAGATTTTAGTTCACTTTATATGAGACAAAATTTGAGAACAAAAAGAAAAGAAAGGACAAAGTGAGAAGTAGAGTCTAAGTAGTATTACTATTCTAATTCATGCACAAATCCTTGTTACTGAACCACAGACAGTGCAATCCCAAGACTTACAGGCATTCATGGCACTCACTTGTATGCAAACTTCACATCTTTCTTCCTCTCTGCTTGTGCCTACCTAACCTCAACAGTTGCCAAGCTGTCTTGGTTGATAACAACATCTAGTGGGCACAAAAGGAGGAATCTGTCTAATTCTTTTTTTCCTCAGCAGCAGCTTTCTTCTGCCTAAGGGGATTTGCTCCCTCTTTGTTATCTAGGGTGGTTGTTTCTTAGCTTACTTTCCTTCTCTTCTGTCTTACACTTACTTAGTGCTTGACTAATAGGCTTTGATTAATTTTTCTTCATAATCTTTGTGCTTCCAAAAGTGATTGATTATTGACTGTTAGTACTAGTGATCTTCATATATTCAAGCAAATCATATTAAATTTTTGAAGGAAAATTACACATTTTTAGAGCCAGTGCCATCAACTTGTATTGTAAGTATCTGGAAACCCCCATCCACATTAGAAAACAAAACATATGCCTTACAGTTGTCTCCTTATTCTTTTCTGAGTAGGGTTCCTTTTCTTTAAAATTACTAGTATAAAACAAGACTAGTTTGATTTTTCTTTTTTCTGTGAGTGTCACACAGTTTCTCCCTTTTATTTCTAAATGTACAGTATTCCAGTTATGTTACAGGTTGTGTAGTTACCTTGAAAAACAAAACTCTTCATAAGAAAAAATGATCCCTGAGTTCTAAACAACCAGCTATTAAGTAAGCGTTTAGGGCAACTGATTTGTAAGTCAGGAACTGCCTTCACTGATAAAAATCAGGCAACCTTCAACCAATTGTCACTTTCTGTTTATTTTTTCAGCATTAAAGGATATATCAGACTTTCTTTCTTTCTTATTTTTGGGTATATATGTATAGATGACTTCTCATATAGCTTATTATAGTAAGGTATAGGAGAGAATTAAAGATAGTCCTAAAAAGGGGAATGTGATTTTTACAGAGAAGAGGGAGCATAAGAAAGGAGTGCATTGTTTCTTGTAGTCTATTTTTCATAGTCTGTTTCAGACACGTGAATAGAGACTGACATTCAGTAAAATGGACATAAGTAGAGCCATAGATAGAATCAGAGAAAGAAATCAAGAAATCAAGAATCAGGAAGAAACTGAAAATGAGTTGGGGGGAAAACCTCCTGAATTCAACAAATGGGGGGAAAAACCAGATGGAGGTAAGAAGCAAAATAATAAATGGAAAATTATTTAGCTGGGAAATAAGGAAAGGAGAGTTACTGAGTTTTTATGATGTTAAACTTTCTTAATTAAGCAAGACTTCATTAACTTCATTTGTTTAAAAAAATCAATTCTAATTTAATCCGGATTATGTCACATGTATACTTTATTTCTAAAGTATTCCCACCTTGAGTCACCTTTAGAGAGGTGATAAGATGTACTCAAAATCAGATATTCTTACTTTTTAACCCCATCTTACTTTTTAAACCCATCCAGTTCTTTAGCTATCTTGGATCTTTGTTTTCCTGTCTCATAATAGGGAATAATGGAGTGTTCTAGGAGGGAGGCTTAATGCAGCATCAATTCAGGATGGAGCCACACTGAAAATTCCGCTGCTTTTAAGGGTTGGGAGGCTGTGTGTTGGTACCTGCTGCTCAAATACTTGGTAGATAACAACCACCTACAGTTTGCTTTGCTTAATATATGAGATTGAAATACCTGTAGAAATTTACAGCTAGCATTTACATGTACTGATTTCTTTTGACCAAGATTTCTATAATTTCATTAATATAACTTGAATCGTTTTACCTGATCTGTAGTATGATTGGGGCGGAATCCTTCTTAGAGTTCGTAACAGAGTCCTCCAGAGAACAGAAACGATGGTGTCAGTAATGGTGTTTCTTCCCATGCCAGCTTCCCTCCTGCCATTCTGGGCTCCCAACTCTTTATCACCAGTGAATCTTAAAAAGTTTCTCTGACATGAATCCTTGGCATCTCTTCTCCTGATAGATTCAATGTAGTTGGTCCAATCAGTTTTTTACTGATTATAGGATCTTGTGTTTAAAGTGGCAGATTCACAAATACTGGTTTGGGACACATTTTAAAATTTGAACTTCGAAATGTTATTTTAGTAATGAAGTTTGCCTTCCTTCTTATTCCTTATTATTTAGGTAAAATGTTGTTAAAGATAGCCATATAGTGCTAAAATTTCATTAGTGATTGAAATATGCTAGTTTCCCAAATATGCCAGTTACAAATATTCTACTCAACTGATGGTTCTCAACCTTGGCTGCATAGAAAAATCTCTTGTGGAAGCTCTGAAAAATTCCAATACCTAGATCTTACTCCAGACTAATATAGTGCCATGAAGGGATGGCCACTAAATAAATGATTTTTGTTTTTATGGTATTTGTTTTATTCTGTTTTTAAGCTTCTCAGGTGATTTTAATATACAGCTAGGCTTGAAAACTTCTTATAATAAACCAACACTCAGTAAATGAACATGTATCTAATAATTCAGATGAGATCTCAGATTTTGAAGGTTTACAGAAATCTTCTGTAGAAATTACTTCAAATGATTTCTTGTTAACTCTGAGCTACTCCATTCTCCAAGCCATGCGATTATTAATAGTTGCCTACCAAGCAGGGCCAGTTGACATGACCGTTCTGTTTCCTGGAGTTATAAAGAGTTATATGATAAAGAGCTTACCTTAATTCAGCCAGCTATCTTTTGAAAATCCTTTTAGAAGGAAAGCCTCAGAATGGTAAAAGAAATAAAAAAAAATGAAAAAAGGAAAGCAGGTGGTTCCAGAGCTCAGAAATCTGTGATAGTGTGATTAAAAATAGTCTATTTGGAAACAAAGACAGCTGGGATATCATTGAAGTTTGCAGCATTTTTGATGTTCTAGAGAACTTGCTCTAAAATCAAGTTAATGTTTATGTCCGTAATGGGATAGAACATTATATTGTAATGGGAACTTTATTCAAATAATTCTTTATACTCCCACTATATTCTGGGAGTCATGGAAAATGAGAAAAGTATAAGCAAGTATATAGTAACCTTAAATTTGTTGTAACAGAGAAGAATATCTGCTCTATTTAAATTTTAAATTTTTTTTAAAAAAACCAAAAACATTTAAAAGCAGCAGTCCTTGGTTGGCATGTAAATCGCTTTGTTTCTTAAAGTGTTGCCCTAGAACTACCTACATCAGAATTACCTGGGTGCTTTAAAAATGTTGGGCCATTTTCCAGACCCACTGAGTAAGAATCTCTGGGGGAAGGGCTCAGAAATCATCTTTTTAATAAGCTCCAAGTTGGTTCTGATGAGCACCAATATTTGAGAACCCTGCCCTAAGTTCCACAGCTTATTTATAATGATTTTTGCACTTAGATGGTAATGTTAGTGTATTACATGTGTACCTAGGAAATAAAAGTTAAAAGTTACATTTATTCTTTCATGTCAGCAAGCAGATCTGATATCATTAGGAAAAGTTGTGTTGGCTTTGGCTTGCAACTCTTTGGCAGGAATTCAGCGAGAGAATTTACAGAAAGCCATGGAATTGGTGACAATCAACTATTCCTCTGACCTGAAGAATCTGATTTTGTAAGTTTCAATATGTGATAAAATGTATGTAATGATCTTATGAGATAAGGCAGAGTTTTTTTTGTTTTAAGTTTGGGTATTGCTTATTTTCATAAGGGGCCTTTTAGCAGTGGTTCTGTTTTAGTTCCTATTATTTAAAATCAAGCAAAACACAAACAACTTTTAATTTCTTTATTTTTATGGCTAAATATATGTTTTTAGAATAAATTAATAAACTGATGTGTTTAAATTAGTTATTGATGTTTTAAACATTTGGTCAAAAGACACCTTGTAGAGCCGTATTGGTATAGCTACATGTGACCTTTTAAATTAATATTAATTAAAATTTAAAATTCAGTTCTTTAATTATGCTAGCCACATTTCAAGAGCTCAGCAGCCAGCCACATGTAGCTACCGGCTAACATAATTGGACAGCACAGATACAGAATGTTTCCATCATCTCAGAGTTCTTTTGGACAGTGCTGCTCTAGGGAGTGTGAAAACCATCGTGCGTAAGCCTCGGATGTAATCCAGTTATGTACTCTATGGCCAAAACACCCATTCTGGAAAGCATGTTTGTAGAGGGGCCCCTACTTATGCTCCAATATCTTTACTCCAGAGAATCCTTGAATATAGATTTGAAATGAATTTGGCTTAGGAGAAACTCACTTTGTACTATTGTCACCACAGAAGTGCTTCTCCCTAAGACACATCTACTATTGGGAGATTCCAGAGGGTGGGCAACCACCACCTTTATTATAATTATGAGTTATATTAGAGAAGAGTTGCTAGGAAGTCTTGACATTTTTCCTAGAATATTCTAGAAGCAATTAGAACTTATTGATCCTAATCAACAGTCTCTTTTAGCTTACAGCTGTCCCTTCTGATCTTTCTGTGTAGCCCTGGATGATCCAGTTTCTTTTTGGACCAGCCCTGGGGTATGGAATTGGGGGATGGAGGATGGGGCTGCCCACCTGATCTTTGTTACACTGGCGTAAATGTCCTGCTTGTGACAGAGCGCTGGAAGCCAGTGATTGTCTGGATCCTATTAATAAACAAGATGATTTATCTTTTAAATAAAAATATTTGTTGTATATATGATCACAGCAGTGATTCCTAGTCTTAGTTTGCAAACATCTAGGACGTCTCAAATAATCTCAGGTTATAATCTCTAAATTATCCTTTCTAAAAAAGTGGGAGTAGAGGATATAAACATAACAAATTGGCCATATGTTAATAATTATTGAAACTGGGTGATGATACATGGAGATTCGTAATATTACTATTCTCTGTAATTTCATAAATATTTGAAATTTTACTTAATAATGAATAAACAAAACAGTCATACTTTAATAAACACAAACTGAAATTTATGGAGCAATAAACCATGTATCAGGCACTTACGAACCGCTTGATGTGAGTTAATTCATTTAATTCTCCTAATAAGCCTATAAATTAGGTACTATTATTAGCATCATTTTAGAGATGACAGAACTGAATCCAAGGGAGGTAAAATAACTTGCCAAAGTCACATAGCTTATAATAACTTTAAATATGGTTAACTAGATGTAAATAAGTCAGTTAATTACAAATGAATAGCTAAGACATAGATTATTCACAAAAGTATAACTATTCATTTATTCAACAAAAGAAAGCCTACTATTAATATATGGCAAATGCTGAGGATACTTTGAACAAGATGAACAAAATTCCCATCTTCTGGAGCTTATACCCTAATGGAGAGAAAGAGTTAATAAACATATAAACAAATGAGGTATTTTCAGATGATAAAATCTATGAAGAAAATAAGAGAATTACAAGCAAAAGAGTGAAGGAATAGAAAGCTGTTTTCTCATGAAAGTCAAAGAATGGCTTACCTATAGAATAAACAATAATAGAAGATAGAGAATCTTTGTATTCTAACAGGTAGCCCTTGAAGTATATACTATTTTCTGCCTTCATTATAATGATAGAAATTGAACTGGTCTCTTCTGATTTGTGTTAATGCATGAAGATTTCTCAGAAATGAATATATAACGATAGCTGGTAGATAAAGTTGCAGAACACAGTTCCCTAAAAAACTGGGCTCATTCAGTTTAGCAAAATTGTAGACCCAGTTTTAGTTTGACAAATTGTCTTTGAAGAGCAACAGGAAAAGCTCCCCACCTCACAACCACCTCCTCTTTTACTCCTCTCAAAAAGTTTGTAACAAGCTTTTCATCTAGAGTCATTGTAAAGAAGGGTTTGAGAATGGAAATGGGTAAGTGTAACCCTACTCTGCTTTCTCATTTCCATAATAGTAAAAATGTAGAGAAGAGACATGTTTACAGTTGTTCCATTGGCTCTTAAAATTTTCCAGAGAAAATTAATAAAATATTTAAGCATAAAAATGACTTGCATGAAAAAATGTTTTCAAAATTGTGTACGTTAAGATGATTGTGACAGCAACAGCTATGGGCTTGTAGGTTATGTTGTTTTTTAAATTGCATGTTGGACATTCAAGTGATTCCTCTTTTATTTTGGTTAGGTATTTGTTGACTGATCAAAACAGGATGCGAAGTGTAAATGACATCATGCCCATGATTGGTGCTCGATTTTATACTCAATTGGATGCTGCTCAAATGAGAAATGATGTCATAGAGGAAGACCTTGCAAAGGTAGAAAGTGTAGTTAATAGACTGTATCTGTGTGTATAAGTACACTTGCATCTGTGCGTATAAATAGATATAAAATATAGTAATCACTGTACTGCATGTAGTGCCCAGTTTGCTAAGATTGCAGATATTTTTGTCCAAACTGAATGTTTAGTATTTTAATTCCTATGTTCTCTGGTCATTTTGTTCTTTTCTTTCATTCATGGCTTTGCTACAGTCATTTCACAAAATCTTGATTTTTTCATGTAAGTTACTTTAACAATTCCTAAAAGTGGTCAGCTCCATAATCTCCTTGAGTACTATTATTAAATCAAGTGAACTTAGTGTGTTTAAAAGTAGAACCAAAAGGTGGAGATGTTAGGGTATATATGTTTAAAGGTAATATTGGTGCAGGATACCAGTTTTTGTATATTTTGGCTTTTATATTTAGTTAATCTGGAATATTAACATTCTCTCTCTTTTTAAAATGTTTTATAGGAGGTTCAAAATGGAAGACTGTTTAGGCTTCTAGCAAAATTGGGAACAATCAATGAGAGGCCAGAGTAAGGATCTACAGTATTTTACATTGTTTTCAATTAAGGGCACTATTTTGCGTAATGAGAATGACTGTACCTTATTCTTACTGGTTGGTTATATTTGGATAAAGAGAAAAATTCTCACATGAGATGACCTTAAGATTATGTTTGCCATTAGGGTGCTGTTTTTTAACCACATCCTACATGTGGTTGTTTTTATGAATTTTATACACGTATGCACATACAGAAAATATACTGTTAGAAATTTCTGTTGTGGTATGCACACAAGAGAACATTTTATAACTAATACTACCTCTTCCCTGTCTTTTTTGAAGAAAAAGTTTCAAATTAGTTTACCTTGGTCAGTTTAGAGACTTCAGAAATCTCTAATTGTTGCATGCCTCTTCTATTAAAATGCATTTTTTATAGCTGTCATGTAGGTGACATTGGAAAGGCATCACCATTTTACACTATTTGTCATTTAGTTCCATCTCATTTATAAGTTAATCATGTCTTGATAAGCAGAGTTGATATTTGTACTGCGTAACTCAAAGACAGGTGATGCAACAGAAGTGCAGCTATTACGACTATAACACAAGTTACATTTCAGGAATGTTTCACCTGTTAATAGAGGTAGGTAATAGGTAAATATCACTGCTTGAGGGATTTTTTTTTTGACCCTGAAGTTCAAGTCCACTTGACTTTCTTCAGAGTTAAAAGACTCAATTTGAATTTTCCCTAATAATTTTTCTAAATGAAGAGACTATAATATATGTTGAATCATTTTTTGGAAACTCTTTTAGCTGTTTCTTCTGGTATTTACCTCTTTAAAGCATATGTATGTAGTACTATTTCTTGATTTGTTTTTAAATATTTAATTCAGCTAATGACTCATCCCCTTTCCTCAACACATACACAACACACACACCCACTCACCCACTCACACACTTTCTACTGCTTAACTTTTTTAAGCTGGTCATTTTTTTTTTTTTTTGACTCTGTTCATATTTTTTCCCATGCAGACATTTACATATGTGGTCTAATTGATCAGACTTCTTTTATGCTTCTGGATTTGAGTTATAGTTAGAAAGGCCTCTTCTCTAAGATTATGAAGGAATTATCTCATGGTTTTTCCTAGAACATTTGTGGTTTCATTTTTTCGTATTAAAAATTTTTACATAGTTAGAAATTATATAGGATGTAAGGTATAAATCCAGCCTTTTTCCCCCAGGAAAACTACCTAGTACTCCAAAGGCTATGTATTAAATAATGTAGCTTTTCCCCACTGATTTGAAGCCACATCTCTTCCTTAATATTTTGATGATTGAAGTTTTAAAATCTAATAGTGTGTGTTCTTTCCTCTTTCTGTTTCATTGTGTGTTGTTTTATTGTTTTCCTAAAACTTTTTATAAATTCTAGAATCAGCTTGTTTAGCTAAAAAAAAAAAAAAAAGAAAAGAAAATCAATAGACCTGATGGTTTTTTTAATAGGGAAGATAACGTGCTGTGTTTTTGAGTAAATTTAGGAAGTGTTTTTTAGATGTCGAATCATCTTAACGAAGATCACGGTATGTCATTCTATTAGTTGATGTCTACTTTTGTACTCTTCAGCAGTATTTAAGTTGTTCTTTATATAGTTGCACTGAGTTTATTCTTAGGTATTTTGTCCAGTTGCTGTTATAAATGTGGTGTTCCCCCTCCCCACCCATTTTGTGTTCTTACTGCTTGTTATTGGTATACATGAAAATTCTTGATTTCCGTAAATTTTGTTCTCTGATACTATATTGTTTGGATAGTTTTTTAATAGATTCTCTTGGATTTCCCACATATTTAGTCACATCATCGGCAAATAGTGATAGTTATACTTCCTCCTTTCCAGTTTCTATACTTTTAATTTCTCTTGAGTGATTACGTTAGCTGGTACTTCCAGTAAATAGGTAAATAATAGTAATGATAGTTTTGTTCAGAGTTTGAAGCATTGTTCCATTGTCTGTTAACTTCCAGACAGATTCAAAGCCATTTCCTTAACAAATCCTTCCCTTTCCCCAACTTTTAGAGTCTTTTCTTTTTCACTGATGTTCAGAAATTCATAACACTGTGTGTATGTGCCTTGTTGTGGGTTTTTGATTCATAATGATGAATCAACAGATGAGCCCTTTTAATCTTAGAAACTTAAGATCTTCAGTTCTGGAAAATTATCTTCATTCTTTCTTTAATAACTTGTTTTTCTGGAATCCATTGCTCACATGTTAGGCCTTTGCAATTGATTTTCTAATATTCTCTTCACCTATTTTCTGTCTCTTACCTTTTTGTTCTACTTTCTGGGCACTTATCTCAACTTTATTTTTCTAAAATTAAAGTTTTTTCTAATTTGAATTTTTAAAATTCTGATATCATGTTTTTAGTTTCCAAGAACTTTTCTGTTCTCTGAGTGTTTGTCTTATACTTGTTTCTTGTATTCTTGTTTTTCTGAGGCTGTCAGGTATAGATTCTTTTGGTGGTGGTTGGTTGTGGGTTTTTTCCCCCCTCTTTTTTTTCTCTTTTTAGTTTTAAGTTTTGTTCTGTTCACTGCAGTATCTCGTAGGAAACAAGAGTTTGTTCTGTTGTTTTATTCCCTTTTCAAAAGATTTCTGATCTTTGGCTGTCAATTCATATTAAGAATGAGTTCCTAAAAAGCTAATGAGAAGCTCTATGTGGGGGTAGAGACTGTAGGGTGTTGAGTCTTTCTGTGTGATAAGGTTATATATGATTTTTGTTTTTGGTAGACTCTGAATGTCATTATTTCTCTTGGTCAGATCAGCATCCCCTGAAAAGAATCTTCCAACCTATTGCCTGTGGTATAAGCCTGGCAGCCAAGGTTTGGGAGCCAAGCAGGGGAAAGGCATTTGTTGAGTAGTGTCTCACCCACCACCACCCCTCCAATCCACCCTTTCTAGAGAGTGAACCTCCAGACTTCTGCCAGTCAGAGGTGGGGTCAGGGTTGAGAGATGGGTCATCTATTTGCTGTTTATGGAACCTTTTCTCAGTTCTGCTGTTTTCGTCTCAGTCCACAGCTGCATCTTTAGTAGTTCTTGATGGCTTCAGTGTCTCAGCATACCTATGTGCTTTCTGCCTTCCAGACTTCTCCTGAATATCTCTTGTTCACTGTTGTAGCTTCTTCTGATCCCTTTGTCTCTCCCTGTGTTTATACCCTTTCTAGACATTCACTGTCAATTTGGTGGGCTTTTGAAAGAGAGCAGAGATAAATGGGTGTGTTTAATCTGCATTTTAGTTGGAAGTCCCAGGAGTGACCTTTGCAGAACACAAGTAGGATTGTGTTAAAACCATATGGTGAGCTTCTCCCCTGGTTTGAAAGACGCAGTTGTTGAAACATGATCTAAGGCCGCATAGTCTGGTCCCTGCCTATTTGTCATCTTTGCTCCAGATCTGCCTTTTCTTCCCTTTTAGTTTCTCCCCGCCCCTTGCCTTCTTTCACTCTTCCTCCTTGTCTTCTCTCTGTCTCCCACTTTTCCCTCCCCCTCCCCCTCTTCCCTTGTATTTGCTCTTTTTCTTTTCTTTTTTGTCTCCTAACCCCATCCAGACATACTGACCTGTCTTAGGCTTCTTCAGTGCTCCATGCTGTCCTTTGCAAATGCTGATCCCTCTGACTAAGGAGCATCCTTCCTCTGGGAAGAGCAGCCACTACTTCTCTGGAAAACCTTCCTTGTCCTCTCAGATGAATTCTTGTTTCTGTTCCATATAATATCCCTTTCTTTTAATAGCATTATGTAAGTATGCAATTACAACTTTGTTTGATTATTCAAATAACATCTGTTTCCCCACTAGACTATATGTTCCTAAGGTCACTGAAAACTAACAGTGGTCATGTGGTTCTCTAATTCTCTACAGCTTACTTTCAGATGCAGTGGTAGGAAACCAAAATCTACTTCCTTTTTGTTTCCTAAACATTCTATTTTATGCCCATTAGTGAAGTGAATGACATGTCTGACCATCCCCCTCTATTGTCACCTACAGGATGGGAGGAGGAAAAGAATATTCTCTTATAACCTTGGTTTAAAAGATATGTAGAAACATTTTTTTCTTTCTTCATTTTACTAATGGTAGGGGCTGAAATAAGGAGGCAATATAAAGTAGGAATGCATAAGAGGAGATTTTCCCCAGAGAATTGAGAATTAAAAACTAGAATTCATATACTTTCATGTTCTGTGAGATTATTTTTTAATATTATACCAAAAAAACCCTAATTGCTTATTTATCAGGAAAAAATAAAATGAAACTAATTTTGAGTTTGAAAAATAAACATATGGCCATGTAGCATATAGCATGAGTTACTGAGGTAAATATTAACTTCCTCCAGGTTTCAGAAGGATCCTACTTGGTCAGAGACTGGAGACCGTTATCTGTTAAAACTGTTTAGGGATCATCTTTTTCATCAGGTGACAGAAGCAGGTGCTCCTTGGATTGACCTCAGTCATATCATTTCTTGTCTTAACAAGGTAATTTGTATCTGGATTTTTAAGCTTATAATGCTACCTGCAGTTGGTAGAGTTGCGTCTTCTGCAAATACTAGGAGACTTAAGGAATCAAGATGTACTCTTGCTGTAGTTTGTAAAGCATTTTATTAATAACATTTTTCTAGAATAGGATTTTTTTAACACCTACATGAATAATTTCAAAATTTTTATTGCAGATCTTTTTATTATAAGTGTCACAAAATGACTGCTTTCTCCCCTTTATACTGTTATGCTGTATTTTATTTACATGTTGTAAGACAATGAGTGGTAAAAACAGAAAAGTAATTTTATGTTTAAACATCTTTTAAAAATTGAATCCCTTCTGAGTCATTGTGAGTTGTATTGTGAGTTATCAATTCATTTATGTTAACTACAGGTATTATAATTAAGTGTAATAAAAGCATAATATTGGTAGCATTCATAGGCCCAGCATTTGTGAATGGTGAATTAGGTGATTAGATGAATTAAATAGATAGTGATATATCATAAATTTATTTAAGAGGTAAGCTTTATGTTTTGAAAAGGCTGGGAGAGTTCAAACTTACAGAGGAAAGAAGGAACTTGTTTCTCTTATGAGTTACTTGAAATTATGGAATTTAGAACTGCTCTCCACAAGTAAATCCTAGTCTTTGTGTAGGTTTTTGTTTAAACCAGAAGTTGGCAAACCATGGCCTATGGGCCAAATCCATTCTGTGGCCTCTTTGTACAGCCCGCAAGCTATTAATAAAAATAGTTTTACTTTTTTTTTTCTTCCCTCTGTCTTAAGAGAGAGGGTCTTGCTCTGTCGCCCAGGCTGGAGTACTGGAGTATAGTGGCATGTGTGATCACAGCTCCCTGCAGCCTCAGCCTTCTGAGTAGCTGGGACTGTAGATGTATGCCACTATGTCCCGCTAATTTTTAAATGTTTTATAGAATGGGATCTTGCCATATTGCCCAGGCACAAACTCCTGGCCTAAAGTGATCCTCCTGCTTCAGCCTCCCAAAGTGCTGGGATTACAGGCATGAGCCACCACACCTGGCCCAGTTTTAAATTTTTAAAGGGTTGTAAAACAACCAAGGGATAAATAAAGAATATGTGACAGAGACTGTATGTGGCTCCTGAAACCTAAAACATTTATTGTCTGGCCCTTTATAGAAAACATTTGCTGACCCTTGGTCTAAACCATCCTAAATTGTAAGTACTAGAGGAGAAAATACCTGCTATAGCCCGTGATTTAGAACTGTTAATGTATAGTGCCGTTACTCTTGAGGGAAAATGTTGTAGTTTGTTTTTCAACACTGCTTTGTTTGAATTTCCTTAAAACTCTTTAGAAAAGAGTTTTGTCAATAACCTACATTACAACAGCAGAAAACTTCATTAAACTAATCCAGTCTGATTTATATATTCATTTTCCCTTTATTTTTCTTAAGGGACAAACCTTTTCTTGAGAGCAATGAGTGGAGAATAATTCTATCAGATTTTAAAACATAGTGTCCATACTATCAAAGCACCAGTTACTAAAGACATGTAGAACTAGTATAAGCATTGAGCAGTAGATCCTATGCAATGAGTATAATAGACACTTTTCCTAAGCAAAGATTATTTAATGAATATTAGGATAATTAAAAATTTGAAGAAAATTCTATTTCATATCATAAAATAGCTAGTAGTAAATAATATTATCACAAATCTGGAATGTGACAATAGTCTAAGTTTGAAAAGAGTATGATAAATTAAAAGGAGAGGATGGCCATATTGATTATATAAAAACTAAGATTTTTGGTAAGCTTATTTTGATGGAAAGGGTGACAGAAATTGACTGGTAAGATGATTTGAATGTTTGAGCTCTCAGTAAGTTTTAAACCTATTTTAATGTATCAATTAATGAAAGAAGGAAAGAAAAAAAAAACCTATGTTGAAAACTAACAAAAATAAACTATAACAAGCCAGTTATTTGATAGACTAAGGATTAGTATTTATGCTTTATAAAGACCTCACTAAAATATTACTGCCAAATCCAATAGATAAGTGGGTAAAAATCATAAACTAGCATTCACACAAGCAGAAATATCAAAAGTAAATGTATGAAAAAAGTTTGATAATAATAGTTAATTAAAAATGTAAATTAAAATAGCAAGGCATTCCTTTGATATGGGGCTGCTGGTAAATTGTTACAACTCATAAATCAATGGGGTCTAATTGACATCCTTTGGAAGACAATTTGGCTATATATTACTAAGCTTTGAAATCACTCCTACTTTACATTTTATTATTTATACTTTTAAGTATTTCTCCTAAGGAAAAAACTTAATATTTCCTACAGAAGAAAAAAAAATTTAGTAGATGAATATGTTCATTACCATGTTATTCATGATACAAAAAAGTGGAAGCTATTGGGGGAATAATTAAGTTACAGAAGCCAGCTAGATGGAATGTAATGCAAACAAACGCTAAGCATGAGGGGTAGGTAGATATATAGGGCAGTGTTTGTTTGAAAAACGTGAGTTGAAAGTTGTGTGCATGCTGATTAGTGATGTAAAATACTTATGAAGATGTGAAAGGGAACATGACAGTTTTTAAATATTTCATTTATCATTGTTGCAAATGTCCTATAATAAAGTAGATTCTTTTCCACAAAGTGTGAACTTCATATTTTGCATATGTATGTTTCAGCTAGATGCTGGTGTGCCAGAAAAAATAAGTCTGATTTCCAGAGATGAGAAGAGTGTACTCGTGGTGACTTACAGTGACTTAAAGCGCTGCTTTGAAAATACTTTTCAAGAATTGATTGCAGCTGCAAATGGTCAGTTGTAGTATTTGCTAAAAAAACACGCAGGACATGGCTGAGGAGCTTAACCAATAGCAAATTGCACTACAGCTGAACTGTCTCATCATCTCATTTCACATTTGGGAAACAAACAGGAGATGAGCAAAGCTGCTTGCACTTCAGTCAGGTACACTGTTACTTGAAAGGAAGAATGTTTCACTTATCCAAGAGCTATGGCTGCCATTGGAGGCTATATCTGTGAAGAATTTATTCTAGATTAAGGAGCACCATCAGGTGAATGATGTTCCTGCTTTTGTTTTTTCCACTTGTATATGCACTAATTTTAATTTTTTAAAGACTTTTTTCTGACCTTTCAACTTTTGCCACATTGTATACTTATTAAGGGAAACTATTGCAAGGACATTTTTGGGAAACAATGCGGGGCAGCATTTTTGCCATTGAGGGTTGCAAAATTTGCTTTTTTGGGGATGGGTTGCCCTGAATAACATAATGGACCAGGTAAATAATCTCATAAAAGTGCAGTATAGTGCATAATTCTTGTAAGAGTATTATATGCAAGCTCTGTATGCCACCCACTGTTAGTTCAGATTGAGATTTGTGTTTTGTTTTGTTTTTAAGAACACACAAAGAGAAATATCAGCGAATTGTTGAATATGAATTCTGCTGTTAGTTGATTTAAATCCTTTCTGAATAAATGTTGGATAAACAGTAACTGAAGGAGCACATATAGCTCTTCACTCCAAATTCTACCAGAGCCTTTTTTAGAAAAGTTATTTGCCTGCTAGATACATTTACATTTATGCAATTTTTTTGATACAAAAAAAATTGCAAAATTGTCTTAAAGGCCTAAAGTTCAGGAGTATGTTACTTTAGGTTCTTTCCAGTTTGCTTATTTTTTTTTTTTTTTTTTTTTTTTGTATAAAGTTCTGTTCTTTGAACCACAGCTTTATTATGGTCCTTTACACTGGATACAAACACAGAGACACTGTTCAGAAGAGGAACTAAATTCAGCAGTGGTCTGGTATCAAGAGCTTTCTGATGTTTTACAGCCTGAATCTGGAGGGATAACGATCTGCTGTGCCTTTGCAGTCACTGCTTAGCCCAAAGTAATAGTACTTTTGATAATAACTCACTCTGTGGGATATTCCAGAATAAGTCCATCTCAAAAGTTTGGAATTTTCCTCCTCTTAACTTTCTTAATATTTGGACATGCAGTTGTCGCCAAACTTGGGTATTCATGGAATTTCTAGTTACTGAAATACCTATACTTTGATAATGAAGACTGCCAAATACATAGGAATTTTCTTTCTTAAAAAACAGTAATGAAGACTATATCTCCTTTCCCAGCACTGAATGTTTTACTAGCACCGGGTGCTCACCATGCAACTATGAAGAAAATGTGGAAACTCAAAAAGGTCAGGACAGACTCCCAAGCACTTGCAACTGATGTTACTGTCTTCAATTTTAGTAATCATACGTATTTGTATATTTCAGAGAAGTTTTTAATATTTCTCTGTCCACTTTTTATAAGCTTTAAAATGATTTTTTCTGCCTTGAGATTTGCATCAAGAAAAAGCACCTCTCTTCACCTGAAAGCTTTGAAGACTAGAGACACACTTTACACATTTTAACAAGTATATTTGAACCCACGTTCGGTAACATCAGTTGTTGAGTTAAAAAGAAAATCAATTACTGCATATGATCTGGATGGATTTTAAAAGAACAATGTTCAAAGGATAATTAACATTTGCCACCATAATGTTCTTTTTTATGTAAAAGGAACAAGAACTTGGAGACATTAACATGCAAAAGTCTTTTATCATTAGCTCATGTATTTGAGGAAGAGCAGCTGTCTTTTTATATGTTTTTTGACAAATCATATTGTAATTCTTTTGTACAAAAAAGAACTACTTGTATTCTAGAAGAAAATATGAAATGCTTAATTTATAAGCGGGCTGGAGATTTTTTCCAATGTTGTTTTCTTTGAAAATGAAAGGGGATCATCTATGTTAGTTTCGGGGCTTGGGAACTTTTTGAAAATTTAATTTGTGGACCAATGTTTTGTGAAAGCTAAAGAAGGGCAGGGGTTAAAATAGGGCTTGAACTTCTCATTCTGTATAGACCAGCAAACTTCCCTGCAATGCAAGTTTACACCACAAACCCAAGAATGTTTGCATCACAAATGCTAGTTTGCTTCAGCCCCTAGTTAACCTCAGGACTTGGTTTGCATATAAAAGATAGACAGCTGATATGTTTTCATGAGTAAATATTGTCAGCTAGAAAACAGTTGGTGTCAGGTAATACATATTTTTTTTTAGTTTTGTTTTATATTTATTTTTTATTTAGTTTTTATTGGGAATGGTTTTTAAAAGAACTCTCAGTTCTGCTTAGGTGTTTTTTGGGGGAGCCCTCTTTTCCATAGTATAATTCCACTTAAGAGGTTGTCTACAAGTCTTTTTAATTCATAGGAAGATTTTAATATCTGAGAATAGTCAAATTAAGGTTATAAACTTCCCATACCTTCCTGTTATGACAGATAAAAGCACAGAAAGGACAACCCTTGAAATCATGTAACATTGGTCATTTCAATTTTTTGTACCTATTTTAAATTCTGTTAGTGTATTTACTTCATTGTAAATATTTTTGAGGGTACCTTTGTATTTGCTTTTGACCTTGGTTCTGTGATTTGGATGTCAGCAACTTCCCTAAAAAGCACCAATATGTTAAGTTCTAATGTCATGATCCCAATCTGTGTTACTCATCTTTAATCCTGTTTTCAGTCTCTATGTGTACAGCAGTATTTTTAATAAAGAATTACAGAAATTAGTGTGTCCTTTTTTTATACCAGTTTATATATAACAAGATGATGTTTGTTTTATGGTTGGTTGGGTTTTAAAAGATTGTATAGTTCCTGTGTGTTTTGGAGGAATTTTTGTCTTTAGTTGAAATGGTAGCAGATCTATTAATTAACTTATCAGATATTTGTTAAATGCCTACCCACTGTGTCCTTGGATCTGTGTTAGGCACTAGGACTGCAGATATGGGGACTTGGTATTTACAATATGTGTAGTTATACTCAAACATTTTAACACAATACATGGCTTACAATGTAGCTTTGAAGACGGCTTATGTGAAAGGATAAGGAATAATATATAGCTAGTCTTTGATTTAGTACTTATTTTCGTATAGGAGAGGGGCATCCTTTCCCCCAGATTCTTCAGAATCATTATTTAGGATATAAGGATAGATAAAGAAAATATGGCAAAACATTAACATTTGTTGAACTGCTGTAGTGAGTGTTTATTAAATATAGTACAGTAGTCCCCCCCCCCCCTTGCGCTTTTGCTTTCTGAGGTTTTGGTTACCTGAGGTCCAGTACAGTTAAGATATTTTGGGCAGGGAGAGCGACTGTCTGGGTCGCAGTCCGAAATGTCAGTTCTTGTTGCACTCATGGCTGAAGAATGACCAGGCACACCAAAATAAGGCAAGCATGAAAATGAGGTTTATTGAGCAGAAAAAGATAGGATTATAGAGCAAGAGCAAGATAATAGATTTACAGAACCAGATACGTACACCACAGATGAGGACCTGACCCATTGTGGTAGCAGAAGAGAGAGGGGAAAGGCTTGGCTGTGGTCCGGGTCTTGTTTTATAGTGTCCAGATCGGGGCCTCTCTCATGGCTCAGACGTCACCACGGACAGTTGGGAGTTGTTTGACCTGACTCTTACTGCACATGCACACCTCCCACGAGCCTCTCTGAAAGCCCCCAGGGCAGGGAGTGAACCGCAATAGCACCCACTTTCATCCCTAGTTGACCTGGAACCTCTCGCTATGTACATACCATGACCACATTCACATAACCTTTATTACAGTATAATTGTTGTTTTGTTACTAGGTATTATTTCTCTCTTACGGTGCCCAACTTTAAATTAAAGTTTATCGTAGATGTGTATGTATAGGACAAAACACAGTGTGTATAGGGCGTGGTACTGTTGGTGGGTTCAGGCACCCCCTGGGGCTTCTGGATCACATCCCCCATGGATAAGTGGGGGCTAATGGACGGAATAGAAAGCGAGGCGGGGCTTGAGGCTTAGGCGAAGGGTAGCGAGAGTAGAGAGGAAGGAGGGATTATTCCCAGCTGAAGGACGGGTGAAGCGCTTTCAGGAATTCAGAGAAGAGAAAGGCAGGAAGGCTTTCTTGTAGAAGGATATTGAAAGAAATCTGTGGATTTTGATGGGAATCAAAATTACCTTCTTAGGTTCAGGGGGAAAAAAGAGACTAGTCTGCCTAGAATGAGTGTGTTTGGAGGATCTTCTAGCTTTAAATTTCTTAAGAGAAAACATTAAAAATACTGTTAAAGGTAGGCCAGTATTACATTTGATACACTCAGGTAAATGGAGCTTTAACGGCTTTTTTTTTTTAACAAGCATTTTTGTCTCCTGTGCATTGAATGGCCTGAAACAGCAGATGATTCCTGCACGTTTAGCAAGTGCACATCTAGAGACACATCTGTAAAACCTCCCTCTGTGTAAACGGCAGGGGGAAGGGGAGGAAAGAGGATTGTAAAACCCAGGTCTCTAAAATTTATTGGAAACAGTATTGTGTGGTGGTTAAGAAATGAGCTGGCTGGAACAGTGTCTCCTGAGTTAAAATACTGGCCCCTCCGCTTAGAGCTTGTGATCTTGACTACACCACTTAATCAGTACCACAGTCGAATGAATTGGGGTTCACTCATTGATTATATATTTACCGAGTGCCTATTACATGCCAGGCGTTATTCTAGAAACCAAGAGAAAAACTTTGGATGCAACAGACACAGTTTTCTGCTCTTACAAGCTTCCATTCTAGCAGGGAGAAGATAGACAATTAAGTATATGGTATATTATTATTAGAAGGCAATAATGGTTATGGGAGGAAAGCAAAGCAGCATAAAGGATGTGGGTAGAGTTGCCAGATTTAACAAATACAAAACGCAGAATACTCAGTTGAATTTGAATTTGAAATAAACAATGGGTACTTTTTTTAAGTAAAGTATGTCTCATGTATTGCATGGTCCCATAAACTAAAAACCGGTCCCCAGTACTGCGTGGGACTTATTTATACTAAGAAACTCTGTTAATCTGCAGCTCCCATGGACCCGGCCAGCCTGTGCTCCATCTCGCAGCTGTGGGTGTGGGCACTGTGGTGGGGGGGGCGGTCTCACGTGGGGGGGGGCGCACTGCGATGAAGGTTGAGCAGCGAGGGCCTGCGGGTCCAGGAGCCAGCTCTGGGTATCTGGGGGAGGAGGGTTCTAGGGAGGGGACGTGCGGGCCGCATCGGAGGAGCGGCTGGGAGGCGAGTGCGGTTAGAGCCACCTAAGTAGGGGCGAAGTCAGAAAGGTAAGGGGGAAAGGTGGCGTGTTGTGGACCATTTTAAGTATTCTGGCTTTTACCCTTAGTGAAGGGAAGATGCAGGAGGATTTTGAGCAGAAGAGTGACATGACACGACATTTAAGGGGATCGTTCTGGCTACTACGTCACGAATAGGCTAGGGGGGCGGGGTAGTGGGCAGCTCCAGGAGCATTCGAGTGAGCCTGCTGGGGCATTGAACCAGGGTGGTGGCAGGAGAGGCGGTGCGAAGTGGCAGGATTCCTGATACGTTTTAAAGGTAGAGACAACAGGGATGTCCCAATTCATTGGATGTAGAGTAAGAAAGGAAGAGAGAAGTTGAGAATGACTCTTAGGATTTTGGCTTGCTGCTGACAGGAGGGAGGATTCTACTGAATGGGGGGCAGGGAGGTTGGCCTGGTTAAGATTGAGATATTTAGTACACGTTCGTTCTGTTGATGTGTAATTTTGTAACGGCTCCAAACTTAATGGCATAAAAAAGCATTTTATTCTGCTCAGGGATTCTGTGAGTCAGGAATTTGGAAAAGTCACAGCAGGGATGGCTTGTCTCTATCCCACTGTGTTTGGGGCCTCAGCAGGGAAATTCCCCCAGTGGCTGGGGACTGGAATGGCTTGAAGACTGAGCTCGGCTGGCTGCTGTCTGTGGGAGCACCTACACGTGACCTCTCAGTGTGGCCCAGGCGTCTCCAAGCATGGCAGCTGGGTCCCTAGTGGGAGCTTTCGGAGAATGAGTGTACCAAGAGACTCGGGTGGGAAGTGCACAGTCTTTTCTGACCTGGCCTCCAAGTAATAGTGTCACTTCTGCCACATTCTGTTGATTAAAAGTGAGTCACGAAGCTAGCTCTGATTCTAGGAGAGGTGAATTTGATGGGGGAGTGGCAAGGACACATGCCAAAGGTCATGTGGGGTTGGAGAAATTGTTGCAGCTGTTTTCGGAAAATACATTCTGCCAGAGCATCAAGAGATACCGGTTTGACACTTATATATTTACATATATGAGTTTGGAGTTTAGGGGAGCGATCTGGTCTGTATGTGAAATTAAAGCCCTGAGATCATGAGATCATGAAGGGAGTTAGTATAGACTGAGAAGAAAAAGCTCCCAGGGCAGAGCCTTGGGGTAACTGGAGTAATGTTGAAAGGTCAGGGAAAGAGGTAAAACCAGCAAAGGTGACAGAAGTAGCCAGTGAGATAGGAAGAATAAAGAAGTGTCATGGCCTGAAATCAAAGTGAAGAAAGTGTTTTCAGGTATAAAGGTCAAGCTGCCGATGTGTCGAGCAAGATTGGGACTGAGAATTGGCTATCGGATTTAGCAATAGGAAAGTCACTGATGGCCTTGTCATGAGCAGGGTCCACAAAAGCTCGGTTTGAGCAGCTTTCAGAGTGACTGAGAAGAGAGGAGTTGAAAACAAGCAGTATAACCAACTCATTCACAGAATCTTGCTGTGAAGAGGAATGGAGAAATGGGGTGGTAGCTGGAGGAGAAAGTAGGGATGAAATTGTTTTGTAAGATGGGAGAAATTGCAGCATGTTTGTATGATCCAGTGGAAAGGGAAAAGTTGATGGGGTTGATTGGGTGGAGAATTGCTAAAGCAGTGGCTTAGAGTCTGAGAGGAAGGGTCAGGTGCACCGCGGTGTTTGGGGTTGGCCATCCAGAAGGGAAGGCAGAGTTCATGGGCACAGATGCTGGTAGGTGGAGTGGGATTTTGAAGTTCTTTGATTAAATTTCCCATTGATGTAAATGGTATGCTATTAGTAATAGTGCCTGTCATGTTAGATTGCTTTGACAATTAAATGAGTTTATTCTTTTAAAGCACTTAGCATGGTTGGGGGCACAGATTAAGCACTCAAATGATAGCAATTGCTAGCTATCACTGCTTCCTAAAGACCAGTCTTTGGAACAGTGTTTGTTCATTGGAGTTTAGTACAAATTAAAATGAAAAAAAGATAGTATTTCAAATACAAAGTTGAGCCCTTCTTTATTATTTTAAAAATATATAATTTAATATTTGTGAGTTGGGCAGCCCCCTGAACCAAAATAGGTTCAGAGAGACTCTGCCTTCCTCCGTTTAAAATGGGTTTTTCTTCTATGAAAAGTTGTGGTACTGGATGGTAGCTTTTTTTTCTATTAATCTTTTCCTGAAGACCAGCACACATACACATGTATATGTAAGTTCACAATTAACAGTACAGCTTGATGGATTATCACAAAGCAAACAGACCTATATACCACCGCCCAAATCAAGAAATAGAACATTAATAGCATCTAAGTGGATTTTTAGTTTATTTTTTTCTCCCTTACACATTCTTAGTTCACAGAATAGGTGGTTGGTCATCCCTGTGTTAGGACCCAGGATTTTTAAAAAAAAATTTCTTGGCCTGAGAAACCCCAAAGTCTGGTAACGTGTTTAACACCAAGGAGTCCAATAAACCTTACTAGGCCATCCTGCTGGAGGGGAAAAAAAACCCAATTCCCAGATGTACTGTAAGTTTCCAGAGTCATGAGAAAATTTCTAAACCGTGATGTGACAGATTCCTCAGGCATTCTTCAAATCATTTGCCTACGTGAGTGACTTAACTCTTATGTTATGAAAACCAATAATATTTTTAAAAGATTTCAGATCCTTGAAGATAAAATGCCGCTTGCCCTCTTTAGCAACTAGAAGTTTACTGAGATTAGTCATTTATCCCTTATTCTCATCTGTGTCCCAAAGAAAGTAGGCCTAATTTTTTCCCCTAATAATGTCCTTTCAATCTAGTTTCCTTATGATGTTATTAAGCAGGTAATAGCATGGACCACTTTCTAAGACAAAGTGTTGGTGACTTACTCTACGTCTAGTAGTTACTACCTGAATTGTTTATTTCTCTTCCTAGGATGTAATCCACAAAACAAAATGGAAGAATACTTAGCTGATTTTATTTTCTTACGGAAGTTCTTGTGTTTTAGGCTTTTGCCTATTATTTTGTGTGGTTTCCCACATGCAACCTCTAATACACATGTGCGTGTACACACACACCCCCTGTAATTATGGTAATTGTTTATCAGCTGAAAATTAGTGTTTGGGGAACACTGTGTCTGTAATTGAGGGCACTGCCATCTGCAGTGCACTCGTGCCCAGCGTGCTTGTTTCGTGATCTTACTCATTTTAGTGTTCAGGTTTCTGGGCAGTCTGCCTGGTTTGCTTTTGGTTTTTATTTACTGTTGGCAGTGTTCTGATTGTTTAGAGCACCCACTGTATGCAATTGATAGGAAGCTCTTTGCCCTCTCTTTAGCCGTGTTCACTTTTTCTTGTGCTGTATCTAGTAATTGGTTAAAGGAATCTCGTAGAACACCAGTTCCCACCCCCAGGGATGCCCATACTCCTTTTTTCCCTTCTGCACAAATCAGAAAATATGTACATATTTTTGGAAGTTAATTTTATTATATGAAGATAGTATACAAAATACATTCATCATGACTAGAAATATAGGACCAAATGATGTCTCACTTACATCTGTCTGTAGCATATATTCTTGGTTTGTATAAAAGTAACTTTAAAATTCCAGTTTCCTTAAATAGTTCTGCACAAAACACACACACACACACATACACATATAGTTACTACCACTGCTGGTCAAAGATGCACTCCTCCCTTAATCAATTTAAATGGGGCTAGCAAGTATCTGTTTGATGTCGGACATTCTTACAGGCTGGGAAACAAGGCATGTGTCCCACGGGCTGAAACTAACGTCTAAGCATCATTTCTTGAACTAACTTGACACAGACTTGCAGGTGGTTTCGGTCCCATTTCACCCGGGCTGCTGCACGTTCTCTCACAAACCCTGAAAGGAAGTGCTTGTTCTTCAGTCGTGAGTGCCAACCATTTTTGTCGTAGATGGCAAATGGTTCTAATAGTATCATCAGTTAATTAGTATTTTAATTTTCAGTGCTGTTTTAATGAACAAGCACTTTGCAGCTAGATATACTCATTATTATAAGCCTCCATTTTCCTTTCTACGGTAGACTCCAGATGGAACCATCTTTTTTGACTGATGACTCGTAGGCTACAAACCTGGGTCTTTGAAGAAGCTGAGCAACATAATTCTAACAGATTTTTCTCTTTTGGAACAAGGGTATTTACTAAGGTCTCTTAATGATTAAGAGGTTATTGAAATCAAGACATCATATGAATAGCTTAGGTTTTCTTTGTTATCACTAATTGCCACGTCCTTATCTGATTTGAAAAAAGTAGAGAACTATTGGGGTCTTCTTTTATTTCTCTATGTTTTAACCTGCTTCTAGTTACCTGATTTATACTATCACCAGCTGTCACAGGCATTTTTGTTTATGTAAAGAAGAGGAAGAACAAAGATTTTTTCCCTTCTTTTGGCTCTAGCCTGATTTTCTTTGAATTTAGTTCTTAGTGGAGAGGCCTGACTCACTCCTCTCTCCTGGCTGGTGAGTCCTCCAAAAGAGCCACCACGGGGCACCCACTGCCTCACTCAGGAATGCGCTGACTTTCCCATCTCTTCATACAAGAATCTTTAAACAAAAATGTGGCACATAGAAAGGAAGCATACATTCTTCTGTTACTTAGAGTTCAGATTCTAGATTCAGTTACATGCATCAAAGGAAGCATACTCTTCTCTCCCAGAAGCAGCAATCCACTGTTGCCTGCCCAGCTTCTGACTGGCTGCAGAAGGCGCACACATCCTAAATACATAGACCAAACTTGCATAAATAGCATCAAACAGCCAGTTTAGAGATCCAAGGCCCGCTGATAGTTAGGCCCTGACGAGCAGGCACCTTTCCTACCCTGTCTCCCTACTCCCTCATACTCAGACCCAAGGCAAGGTCCAAAGCAGATGAAAATAGGCTTTTCTTCTACTGATGGCTCATTAACTAATGTCCTGAGTCCCAGCTGAACTGTTCAACTATCTTGCATACATTACATATCACCTTTTCTCTCAAGGAGCATAAAGTGCTTAATAAACATTGGTTAATGCTCTTCTTCCACATCTGCCAGATTAGCATGAGAAAATGGACTCCCCATTAAATAAAAAGGAAACATGATTGACTTCCATGCTTTAGGTCCCAGCTATTTCGGTGAGTTGGTTTGGATGTTACAAAGCTGGGGTTTTCACTCTGCCTTACTGATTTTTTATTCCATCCATCCTAGTTTTGGTAAAGAGAAAACCCTCTCCAAGACTGCATTTTCATTCTCCTCAGCTTTCTTTTATAACCAACTGTATAAAATAGGATAATACAAAAAATTGAGTTAAGTGTCTGGACGAGACATTAATACTTGAAATAGAATCTGACATTTTAAGTGTAAGGCTGTCATGCCACAGAGCTGACCCACTCTGGGTAAGTTCCAGTGTATCTGGCCAGAAGAGCCAACAGTATGGGCTCCGAGCTGAGCGCCACCCTCAGAGCTTTAAATGAAAACGGGCCATGAAGACGAATGGGCACAGGACCGGTTCCAGAGGTGAAGTTTTAAAATTTGCTTTAGTTCCAAAAATTATGTTTGTCCTGTTCTTGTTTCCCAGAATCCAAAAAATGTCCCCTCATCTCTGTCCTGTCTGCTCCTGGCTGGGCTCTCAAATGCAGAAGGTCAGAGTTGAGAAGCCACTGAAATGACATGGCCGAGCGCCTCTCCTACTCCCTGCCCGTAGCGTGTCTCAGATTCTCTCTCATGCTCCTGTGTTCTCTCTTTTCTCCCTCCACCTCCCCTTTTCCTCCTTACACGTCTTACGCCTGCTAGAGGGTTCCAGAGACACTGCTTTGGCCAGCTAGTGATTGCGAGAGCTGGAGGGCTGGTTGTCCCTGGTCTTAGGGCTCTGGGGCTGCCCAGTGGAGTCCAGTTGCCCGGCACGGTCAGTGCAGCTCCTGAGGCATCGTAGTCCTGCGTGCCCTGAGGTCTCGGGTTGCAGCAGGTAAGTCATTGGGCTTAGAAAGGATTTCTCTAACACAGTGAGTAATACGAGGATTTAGCAGTAGTGTTCTTCACTTGTGAACTATTTCTCTATTTAACTGGGGTTACATTCTTGTTAGTCAAAAAAGGCACTATTAAAAGAATCAAAAAGCAGCTGGCTCCTGTGAAAAGGTAAAGGTGTAAACCTATACATGCGTAATACTGGCAAAAGCTAGTTTTCTGGGGGTATAAATATACATGTGCTTCTAGAAATAAGGCTTTGTGTCGAACTTCAGACAGGTGGGGTGGAGTATAAGACCACCGAGTTGTAGTCTGGGGGCGGAGAGCAGCAGGAAATCGTCTTTTCCAGCTCTGAGTTGTCGTACGTGAATCTGCGCTTGCCTTTGTTGGCGTGCCCACAGCTGGAGTGGCAGAAACTGGGCCTGGTGATGTCAGACAGCCCCGACTCCTTGCTTTTACTAGTAACTCTCAAGCTAAAGAAAGAAAAGAAAAAAATCCAATGTACAAAATTGGTTTCTCGAAAACAAACACTAAAACCCACTGTGTCTTAGTGGGTCACTTGTTCATCCCTGTCCCCGAATTAATGATTATGAACCCCATCTCAGTCTCTGGTCGGATTCCCTTTGTGCTAACGCTGCACATGCCGCCCTACTACCAGACTGGGGTCACTGGGCAGAAGGATGCCTTCCACTGGCTGGGAGGTGAAATGTATGGTTAGATCATGTAAATCCATAATTCCAGGTGGAAAATAACTCCAAGACTTGGGTACGGCCCTTGCCTACTCTTGGGTCAAATAGCTTCTGTGGTAGGTGGAAAAATGCTCCCCGTAACTCCAAAATATATCTTTATTTCAGATGCCTGGAGCCTGTATATATCACCTCACATGGCAAGAGACATGGTCAAGTTAGGGATCATGAGAGGAGGCGCTTATCCTAAAAACGATCACATGTATCCTTACATGAGAGGGCTTTCCCGGCCCAGCACCATTTCTAGGTAGAGACAGGCAGAGAAGCTGCAGTGACAGGGCCAGCGGGGCTGTAAAGCAAGAGCCTACGTAATTCTGACGGCAGTGGCCACAGGATGGAGGGGATAGGGGTTGGCGGAGAAATCTTCAAGTGAGAAAAGGACGCCAGGATCAAACTGGCAGCAGAAAGTCCTTCAGAATGTGGACGGGCTGAGTGACCAGGGTGGCCTGTCCTAGGACTTGAAAACGGCACTCAGACTTCTCTCGTGTAAACCCTGCCAGCCCTGGGTATGATGGGGAGCATTCTCTCCCATCCCGCGGGCGTGTGTCTATCCACACCATTCGCAGGTGGCCGCATCTGGCTCCTTTCGGCTGAGGCACTGTGCTTAGCATACACGCACTGCCTGCCTTTGCGGGATTTTTCTGCATGTTTTCCCCTCTAAAACCCCAGCCTGCCTTCCCAGTGCTCGGTGCTTGTATGTCCAATTTTATGCCTCCTTTCTTGCCCTTTGGAGGGAAAAATGCTTTTCTGCAATGCCTGAACACTAGAGTTCAGGAGGGCGAGTAGCCCTCAATTATCCCCCATTCACCCATCTTCCCGGCACCTTCCTTCACAGCCCTCCAGCTGATCACAGAAAAGACACCGGCTGCCTTACTCGATCCTCAGTGAGGCCTTGGGTTTGCTCTCGGTCCAGGTGAAGCGCTTCAGCACTGGGGAGGCCAGCAGAGTGCCGCTGTCACCCTGGTAATCCTGGGGGGAAGAGGAGAAAGGTTATACTCTCGCCTGGCCTAGGGGGTCAGGCCAGTTCTCAGGGGTGATACTGGGATGTGCCCTCACCCTCCACAGCCCCCGCCTAGGGAGACAAAGCATTTTCTCCATACTGGCAACTACATACTTGGTCAGTGGCAAGAAATGACTCTTCCCAGTGACTTTGAGGCCCTTCTTTTTGAAAATGAACTATTAAATAAATTTAAACAAAAAGGAAAACTGCAAGTAACAGGTTAGCATTGTCCATATTAAGCTTTTATGCAAATTATTACATACATATATTAAAACTGATTTTGGCAGATGACGATTGCCTATGGGTATGCTATGGTATTTGGTAGCCATAATATGTAAAAATTCTGAGAAATTATAAATACATGGTTCAGTTTTTTTCTTGAAGATTCTATGGAATTTTCAGGCCTTCCTTGGTCATAGTTTCCAGCAGTTAGATTTCCTTATTGGTTCATCTTTAGCACTGAGTCTTATGCAGACCCTTTATTACTCTGTTAATACAGTACGCTGCAGTAAGTGGATTCCACACTTTGTTCCTGCCACCCTTTGAGGCCGTCACTGGGCTGTGTTCATGTCCTTACCTACCAGTAAACACCTAAGCACACAAAGCAGCTGCATAATTCACCACTGTATTAGGGCGGGGAGGGCCAAGGTTGAGAGAAATCTTCCATGTTTTGCTCCATATTGTTTCCTTGGCCTTGAAACTAATGTGCAAGCAACAAAAAAAATTTCCATCTCCTTTGTATTCTGCAGCTTATTTGTAATGTTTAAAAAAAATCTTAAATCATCTTTTCCCTTTATCTGGCATGCCTGACAAGGTTTTGGTGCTTTTTAAGGATGACTATGCTTGTCTCAAGGTCACACCGATTGTGGTGATCACCTTCACACTGTATTAGTAGCTGCTCTCCCAGCCCCTTTATGGGACACAGTCATCACCAGAACTTTGCAAACTTTCACGTGCACAGGAATCCCTGAGGGATCTTGTGACAAGGCACACTCGGACTCGGTGCAGGCGGGTCTTGAGAGCTGGCATTTCTAGCGTGCTCCTAGGTCAGGGCAGCGTGCTGGTGTGGAGAGCACACTTTGAGGACAAGAGTCTGCAGTAGCAGAACCACACTCCTGCCCATCCTTTTTCTTCTCCCCTTATCATCTTAACCCCACGTCCCAGCGCTCTATAGAGAAGAGCTGGTCAGGCCTCTTCCTTGCCAGGCTGTACTGGTTTGCTTCTCCCAGTGAGGCTGGGTGGGAACATGTCTGTTCAGCCTGCAGAGCTTCAGGGGAAGGGGCAGAGGCCTAGCTGGACTTCTCCCAGTCTCGGGGCTGCTCGTGAGAGAGCGCTCTGTTACGTCACAAGGCCCAGCCATCTACACAGCTAGGAGTCCCTCTATTACTCTGAAAGCAAAGAGGCATCGCCGGCAGCCAAGAAGCTTAGAAACGCACGATGGAGTTTCCTAAGGGACTAAATTCCTACCAGGCGAGGACTTAGCCCCTGGAGTGAATTCATGGACTTCTACTTTCAAATTAGTTCTACAGAGCTAAGTCTAGCTGTCAGTCCCCTGTCACTGTCATTTTAGTCATCACTGATCACTGGCCCTCATCACCCAAGAGCTACCAGAACACTGGAGCTGGCATTTGGGTGGGATCTGGCGAAGGGTGCTGTTGGGGAACACTGCGTAGCTTAACTTCACACTTACATCCAGCATGGAGGTGGCATTCGGTAAAAGTTCTTCGAAGGTTTTGATTCTTTCCAGGCTCATGAATTTGAAAGCATTTACGTATCTAATGAAGAAGCAGAAAGAATAATCAAGACAGGAAAGCTCATCCAGCTTTGATTAGACCATGGGCACTGTATCCTAGCTAAGATGAACCAAAATACCAGGAGGCCTCACTCCTGAGGCTCAAATCTTCCTGTCGTGCCCGCTGGGAATCCTGGCAGGAAGGCCACTTCCTTTCATGGTTGATGACTCACATTCCACAGTTTTGAGCAAAGCCCCAGAGGGACCCACTCTGGTCCCTTGTGGAATCAGAAAACATCAGGCCCAGAAGAAACCTGAGGCATCATCTGTTCTGAACACCCTATAGTACAAAGGAGTGGAATGATGCCCAGGGAAGTGATAAGACTTGATCGCTACCTGCTTCCTAAAAGCATGCAAGGTGATAAATAAAATGACCTGTCAAGGTTACACAGCTGATTTCCTGGCATAATCAAGCACTAGGGCCAGTTTTATACATTTTGGTCTGTGATTACAGACAGGGAGAAATGGGTAGTATTTGTACGATGTTTCTCTACCTACCTGACTTGTACTGATGAAATATAGGAAAGACCATCAGAGATATCCACTATGTGGTTTTCACAAGGCAAGCTCACCTACGGATTGAATTTCTCAGTCTGATATTGTCACCCTCTGTAAGTCCCAATTTCTTAGGCAAGTTCCCTATTGGGCCTAAGGGTGAGCAATGTACTAGAAGGGCCCAAATAAATGACATGTCACACCCCCCATCTCTAACCCAGTCAGACGTTGACAATTTATTTAATCCAAACCAGGTTACTCAACTTGAAAAGGGATGACTCATCTGCTTCAGCCCCTTGGGCCGGTTGTGAGGCCTGAGCAGTGATGCTGACCTATAATCCCTCCATCACCACAAGTTGGGGTGGATGGATTTTTTTAAAGCCTGTCGTAGGTGGCTAGTGGTATTTTCAGGTTTGCAGCTCTTCGCCATGTCTTCCCTGGTGGCTTAGCTGAGGTCAGAGCCCAAGGGCTGTGCCTACTGCTGATAAAAATGCTAGAGAGCCCACAGGACAGTCTAAACGTCCTAAAAAGAGTCCGGACTATATGGAGTATAGGGAGGGAGGGTCAGTAACAGGAATAATGTGTACTTCACAGAATTGTTCTGAGCATAAAAGGCATTGATACATGCACAGTGCCAGACCACAGCATGTGTCTGTGGAGCCGTAAGTACTGAACGTGTTCACGCATGCGGAACTGTCAGTGCTGAAGTGCAGGTCCCCGGCCAGCCGAGGCCCCCCATAAATACTTGTTCCTTTGCCCCTTCTCCAATCCCTCTGCAGTAATGCAAGATACATTAGTTAAATTTTTTAAAAAGCCAGTTTTGTTTGTTTGTTTAGTTTTATCTAAGGTGTCATCAAAAAAGTCAATGTCATGGGGGAAAAATCAGTGGAGGGATGGTTCTAAAATAAGATGGACTAAAAAAACTTAAGAAAATGTAATGTGTTAATTGGATCCTGCTTTTAAAAAAAAGGTATAAAAGACATTTGGGGGAAGTTATAGATATTTGAATATTAGATATTAAGGAATTTCTTTGGTGTGATCATTTTGGTGTGGCTCACACAGGAGAATATGCTTCTTACAAGATGTATACCCAAGTATTTAGGGGTAAAGTGTTATAATGCCTTAAATTCTCTTTAAAATGGTTCAGCAAAAAGAAACACACATACACACAAACGCAGAGTATATAGACAAAATAGGGCAAAGTGTTAACAACAGTTAAATTTAGGAGGAGGGCATATGGGTGATCACTACACAATTCTTTCCTATTTTGTCTTTTTGACATGATAGAAAATTCTGTAATAGAAAGTTGGGGAAAGAAATCTTACCTGACATCATCAGAGCTTCCTGAATTATACTTGGGAGCTGAAATGCCTTCCTTGAAGAAGTCCTCAGAGAAGGCAGGAGCTGAGTAGGTAAACCCACTATTTCCTGTCAGTATGGCATTGAGTGGGATGTAGTCTTTACCATCCTAAAATACCAAAGATAGAGGTATTTGCACAAATTTTGACTTTATCCAATTTCTGTGAAGCATTATGTTAACTTCAGGTATGCCATTTGCACAACCTTGGTTGTGTTTGGAGAAGATAATTATACACACACACACACACACACACACACACACATATACTTTTTACTGCTGATCTCAGCTATTCTATTAAGAGCTCTTAAAACAACAACAAACACCCCCTTGACTTACATTCAAAGGCATTTGCCTTCTGATATTCTAGATAAATTTAGCTTTACCTGTTGTACATTTGCTTGGAGCAAATCACCCAACTTTTCCACAAGTTCTGCAAATCTTGGCCTTTCTTTTGGGTCCTTGTGCCAGCAGTCCAGCATGATCTGATAGCTGTCGGGCAAAAGCACAGCAGAACGGCTGGAGAGCAGTGATAGTTATCTAGACTGCCCGACATGCCGCAGAGTGATGGGTGTCACCACACACGTAAAGATCAAGCTTTTTGTAGTGTGTGTTGCTGCTTCACGTTTTTTAGGTTTGGGTCTGTACCACCAACCCTGAACAGGCCACATGGGCCGGGTCCTGTGGGCAGCGGGGAGTGTGTGTCTGCCAGGGCAGGCAATAAGCCGACCCTCCAGAGCTCACGATGACCTGCTTCGTTGCTCTGTGCCCACTGCAGAGTGGCAGGCCTGCGTCTGTGAACCGAGCAGAGCTATTGGAGAGGCAAGCCCACTGTTCAGCACAGCTGAACACGAACCAGAGCATCCTCCCCTCGCTTTCCAAAGCAGGACAATGTCTTTAAGTTAAAAAAAAAGGGTTAACACAGCCACAAGTATCAAGGGGTGAACGGTCTGCGGTACTTAGTGGGTTGTAACAAAGGTTGGTTCGAGCCAGCTTCTTTAATAAGCATGTGGCATTTCCAAGTCCTTACAGTGCCCTCATTGGGCTCAAAAGTGGAGACGAGTGGAGAAGGCACTGCGTACGTGACCCGTGGCACTTCCAGAAGGTGAAGTGCACACACTTCACTTGGGGGGCAGTGGGGGCAGTTCCTGGGCCTGCGTTCAAGGTTCCTGCTCCCGGCTGACCATTCCCTGGCACTCCAAGCTGCTGTTACAAACTGGCCTCCCGCTACTCAAGGCAGAAAGTAGACACTGGGCTTCGGGAGAGGGAAACATCTGCTTCACAGCACAGAGGCCCAGTCTTCTGCTGGGATTCCAGTGACCACAGGTTCCTCTGCGATGCTTCTCTCTCACACTTCAGAAGTAAAGCTATTGGCTCCCCTCAGGGTCATGCCTGCACGGAGTAGAGGTCTGTACCCACCCCTCGGTCTGCAAAGCACCTGCCCAAGGTCCACCCACACACTGGGTTAAGGATTGATTTCTCTTTGGGCCCTTTGCTCTCTTCAAGGGATGTTTACTGTGAGTTATCTCTTCTCTCAGAAGATCGTCTGGACCAGAGAGGACTCTGACTGAGTCGGATCAAAATGTGAATGGGCTGGGCTTCGGGACTGGTCAGAACCAGGCTATCGGCGCGTGTGGAGGGGGCCCCATCTCCACACCTCTCACCTGGCCCAGGGCCTGGCATATGAACACTCAGTAAGTATCTGCTGAGGGGAGTCAGACCGGTCTCTGGGAAGAGAGCTCTGCTATTCCTGTGAACTCTGCAGCCGTGCTGTACACATGGCTCGTGCTGGGAGCCGGGTGCTGCCAGGGGAAAGGCCTGAGAAACCCCAGTTCATATCCTGCGTCTGCCACGTCTTAGCTGTATGCCATCAGGGCACCAACGGCTCCAAATGTATCTTAGGTATCTCCCTATTTTAAAGTCTATGAGGTGGCTGGCAAAGACAGCATATGGGAAGGTTAAAAAAAGAGAAGAAAAGAATATTAGGAGGAAGGTAAAATGCAGGTAAGAAAAAAGGTGATGCTACTGGCAGAATTACATGGAAAATTGATATCCCAATCCTGAGCGCTCTGACGGAGGCAGTCTCTAATCCTCCAGGCAGCTGGCACAAAGAAGGAATAATCGATTATATAATGCACAAAAGACAGAAGTTAAAAACAAACCAATCCCCTGAAAGAAGTCTGGCCATTCCTAGTACTAAAATCTAAACGGAGGTTCTCCTAAACGCGTCTCCTCATCATCACCAATCGGGCGGTCCTGGCTTCCTGCGACCGTGTTGTACAGTGTCTTTCAATGTTGGCCAAAGCCTTAACAGCAAAAAATACCATTCAGTAACAACAACTCTAAGAGGCAAAACTGTGTGCTACAGGTGTGTGTGTCCTAAGGTTCTGGTTTAACCCAAGGATAAAATTCTGGGTACCCGGGGACTAGAGGCACCATGTGGCCTATAGACGCCTTTCATGGGCATCAGTGTTCACAAGGAGCTTTCCTGCCAGCTGCACGGGGGAGAGCAGGTTCTGCACAAAGGTGGGGGATCTGCCATTCAGAAGTGTGATCATTATGAGCTTCTGTCCCTTAATCTTTGTGCAAACCTGTGGGTTCAGACTCTTCTCAGAAGGCAGTTCAGGGTTCCCTCCCACCCCTACATCTGCTGTACCTGTTTTATCTGACTCGCGCGGGCGTGGTGGGGGTCAACGAATTCCAAGGGTTGTGAGGGCCCCTTGGAGAGTGTGATGTGTGCAGTGTTGGGACTCAGTTTACAGAAACCAAGAACGCTGGGAATAAGGAAGGAATTCTAACTCTCTGACTCTGGACTGTTGTCCCTGCTCTCTGGGAGACACAGGATAGGCAGCCACAGCACCCAAGGTCCCAACCAGTCCCGACCAGCAGCATCTGGCTCAAGGCACTTGCTCCTGAGTGCTCCCAGGCCAGCCTGCCAGCGGCAAAGGTCAGAAACAGCGTAAGACACACAGTCTGCACAATCCCATATGGATCTCCCTTTAAGTTTACACATTTTACTAATTTACTGAGATAGGTACAAAAATACATGCTACAGAGACAGGTGGTCACTAGACGAAAGTCTGAGGTCATCGGCCCAAGGTGCACTGGCCCAAGGTGCACTGGCCCAAGGTGGCAGAGGCTGGCCTGACCGCACCTTACCACACACAAGCCTGGAGCCCAAGGCTCCTTATCTCTAGCAATAAACAGTTCTCTGAGGCGGGCAGAAGAACATTAGATATATACCTAGCTAATCTATTAAAGGTAGCCAGAGCAAGAAAGGCTTGATCCAGGCAAACAAGAAGGGCCCTGAGAATGGGGAGTATGGGCACTTCATCAAGCAGAGGCCCGGGCTTCTCTCCGCCGGCAGCGCCATGTCCCCGAGACGCGAGCAGGCTGCCGTGCAGGAGCCGCGGCCACCCTGAGCATGACCCTCCTGGGTTGCTCCGCTGAACTGGTGAAAGGGACCACCTACAACCACTTGCTGTTTTTTATTTTTGATTCTTGGTTTCTGATTTTTAGTTTCCACTCCTCTTGCCTAAAACCCAATGTGAATCAGCTCAGCAAACACCAAAGGAAAAGAAAAGAAGTCAAAAGACATCTGATTAAACAGACTCTGGGCGAGGAACCAACGACTCAACGTGACACGGTTTTACACCACTAAGTAAATACGTTTAATAAAGTAAAGAGACACCAGCTGCCCCCAAGCCAGGGGTAAGGGGCCTGTGGGAAGAGTTTCCCTTCCAAGCTATCACCCAAGTTCTCAAGTGCACACTGCTGTAGGCCAAGTTCAGGTCACAGAATCCCAGTTCTGAGAAGCTGCTCTCTGTCCTCACCCAGACCTTCCTGCTCCTGGAGCAAACAAGAAAGAAATTGCTCCATCAGCTCTCACATGCTTGGGAAAATGGCTGAAGCTTTGAATTCTGGCCTTCTGAAGGAACATTTCACAAAGCATCGTCTTACTTTTTAAAATTTCTAAAAGAAACTTCTCCCTCCCCAGACCTGAAGAGCCATACTTCTCTCTACAGGGTGCATGGGGTACCGGGCTACCAGAGTGAGGTTTGTGTGAAGATTTGAAGGTCTGACTAAGTCCGAGGGAGTTTTTAGCCCAGAGTGGGTGTGACTTTGCATCTCTAGACTTTTCTGCACCAGGTCCTGGATACGGACTGGAACACACCCTGCAGGGACGCAGGATGGTGTGGTGCACTCACGACTCAGACGGAGTTTGCTTAACTTATTAGCAATGTGGCCTTGGGCAAACCACTCAGATGTCCTGTGCCTCAGTTTTCTCATCTATAAAATGGAGATAATAGTAGCACCTACTTTATAGGGTTGTTAGGAGCATTAGGCAAATTAAATTAATAGTATGTTAATAGTGCTTAAAACAGTGGCACTTATAAGCACTGAATAGCTAGTTAAGTATTATTCAATATTATAATAAAAACTAATTTCATAGTATTTAGCATTTATTTTGAGATTAAAATAAAAACTAATTTCATACTATTTAGCATGTATTTTTAGGTAAAAATTAAAACTCATTTCATGCTATTTTGCATGTATTTTGAGATAAGGAAAAATAATGTTATTTAATAACCATACTTATCATTAGTAATTGAGAATTTATTCTTGTGATTTTTAGATTATATGAATAGTGGAAGGACATACTTAATTCAAAGTGTGAGTAGGCATATGAGAGAACCATTTCATTTGAGCTACGCGGGTATATCCCAGCAGCCCCTGAGGTCCAGGGAGATCAGTCTGGAGCAGCGGCTTCTCAGTCTGTCTCCTCTGCCTCTTAGCCAAGGGACAGCACACTGCTTCGCTTCTCAGAGTCTTGGTTTCATTCCTTATTACATTCAGATTATCATGTCTGCCCTGCCTGTCCCTCAAGGCTGTTGGGAACTTCAAATGAGACTATGTACGTGGAAACACTCAGAAACCACAAAGTGCAAAGCAAACCAATTTCATTTCACACCAGGTCTCTTGGTGTTTGCCCCTCTGGCCGAGTGTAAGGACCCAAGCCATTACAAACTCTCACTGCAGCCTTCAACCCCTGCAGTCCAAATACAGCCCTGGGGCTAATCTAGCTTTGTCCCAGCTCTCAGAGGCCTTGCCCCAAGCTCCTGGCACTTTCCCGATGAGGACACAATGCAAGACTGACAAGAACAGGTCCCCTCCCGCCTCCCGCTCTCAGGCTGTCCTCCCAGCCCTGCCTTCATTGGCCCAGGTCCCCAGTCCACCTCACCCCACTTCCGTCCTGCGCCTGGCCTACCCTCGTCCCAAGATGATGAAGGAAAGAGACAGCGACCCAGCCCTTTGGCCAAGCCCACGCTTCCTTCATCCCCTCCGACTCCTCCTCAAAGGCCATCCCAGGGCTCTTGCAGGACCCCATTGTGTGGGTGGGACGGGGAGGGTGGTTCAGGAAAGGTGGTGCTGCCTCAGGGAGGCCCATGTCCTTGTCAGCAGCTCAACAAAACTGCACGTGTCATCACATTCCTGCTCAGGCCTAAAAGTGCAAAACGTCTACAAAGCCTCAGGAAAAAAAGTGTGTCCAAGGGA
This sequence comes from Indri indri, assembly GCA_004363605.1. Classification (NCBI taxonomy): domain Eukaryota; kingdom Metazoa; phylum Chordata; class Mammalia; order Primates; family Indriidae; genus Indri; species Indri indri. The sequence continues at coordinate 90,230 of RJWJ010002365.1, forward strand.
GGCAGGCAAGTACAATTTGCACAATGGAAAAGACCTTCATACGGAGCCTGTCACCCTCCTAGAGTCACTGGACAGCACAGCAGGAAGCCACCTCAAGAAGTCATCTGATCCAGGCAGCTCCACACGGCTGCTGAGCCTATTCCTAAAGGCTTCTAAAGAACCTGTACTGCCCACAGGGCCTTCTGTGCAGGATAATTACGATTTCAGTCAGGAAATTCCCCTCTTCCTCTCCAACGCCTCTTCTGCAGCCCAAACCAACCTCTTCACGGGGCTTCAGGGTGGACGGAGGACTGGTCACTAGCGGCCTGCAGCCCTCCGTGCCCGCGGCTGCATGGCTCATTCGGCCCCACTTCGTGAGGGAGGCCAGGGTCCTGCACTCAGTTCCTAGGCGGGCTACGACTTTTGCCCAGATCCATACCTAGAAACTGGACTTGTAACTTCAGTTCCCAGCTAGAGGCCTTGAAAAGTCAGGTCAGCGGTCAAGAGAGGACATGGCGGGGGATGGGTCAAGGACGACGCGCCTCACTTCTAGAAAACACTTCCAGCGCACTGTGCCCAACACGGGCTGAGGAGGACATCCCTAAAGAAAAGAACTTCGCATCTTCCAAGACCCGGATTCTAAAAATCAACACAACACCCCCTCTGGGAGTGCTGGCGGGAAGAGAGCTGCGGGCGGGGAAGGCAGGAAGCAGGGCTCACATTTCAGGAGTGGCGCACTCCGGGGCCCTCATCCTCATGCCGTCCTTCAGGCGGCTGCAGAAGTCCTCATCCATCTGCACCCCCGGGTACGGAGACCCACCTGTGGGAGACAAGGTGGGAAACACACGGCTCATCAAAGTGTAGGGCACAAAAGACCATGAGGGAGCAATTGGGTGTTTCTGCCTCCCTTTAAATGATGTTTTAGTAACAAATTTCCAGTGATCATAACGGACCCCGGTGCACGATACAACACCCAGAGCAGCTCAGCAAATCCTCGCTAGTGACGCACTTGGCCGGTGTGTCCCCTGCTGCCGGGTGTCTGGTGCCCACAGGCCAGTCCCACGGCCGCTCCAGACTGTCTGGTGGGGCAAAGGGTGCCATCCGAAGGGCCGCGCCCTCTCGCCACAAGGGACTCTAAAGAAATCCCATCATTAGAGACTCATCCTTTGGGTTAATGAGCTTCCTTTTGAAAAGGAAGCCATGGCTGCTTGTGGATAATTCGTACCTCAGTGAGGATGATTTTAATTTGAAATTTTCTTGCACACTCCTCACAGCACTGGGGGACGAGGAGTTGTGACCGGCCTGAGGGAAGGGGGCCTTGGGCTGAAAGGGGCCGGCTGGGGTGGGGGCTGCCTGTGGGCAGAAGTCTGCAGACCTGAGGGTGCCATAGGGGCCTAGATTTTGCCTTTTGCCGGTTTTACTCTCCAAGATTCCCCTGTAGTCTTTCCTGTTAGGGGGATTCTTGACTGGGGGTGGGGGTTGGCAGGGCCTCCCAACCCGCTCAGTTCCAGCCTTCAAATCTAGTCTATCTCAGCATTTGTTTGTCTGCACTTTCTAGTGATTACTGCTGGTAGGAAGCAGCTGGGAGACGTGCAGTGCTGGCACCGTGTCACTACGGGGCCATTGCGGCCGCCAAGCTGCTTTCAAAGACTGGAAGCAACAGGTGCCTGTCATCGAAAGCAGGGGAATGATTTTTACACATTACAGGAAACCAGGGATGTTACTGGGTGACTTTTATTTGCTGCAAAAGGCAAAGTTTTGGCAAAGCCCAAAAGACTCTTGGCTAGAACTCGAGTTTGGGAGGCCTCAGATCATGAACGTGTGTCTGCAAGCAGATGTGGGCTCTGTGCACATCTGTGTGCCTTGAACAAGTTTTCCAGCCACCCATAGTGCATGTTATTGCAAGTGGAATAAATATAACCAGTGTTCTTTATTGTTCATCCAGCAGAAACCAGTGTCCAGGGCTGTATCCTGTGCTAATATCAGAGGCAGTAGGAAGGCCTTCTAGTAACACCTTCCCCGCTGGTTCAGTTGCACATACCAGGGCCTTTCCTAAGAGAAACTCTGAGAAGGCAGGAGATGCGGGGAGGGATGGGGTAAGAGCATTAGAGATCTGTATGTTTGAGGAGTTAGAAGAACAGGGCTAAGTACAGCAAAAGATAAACCTGACTTCGGATTTTATACCGGTGTGACCTTGTTCATGATCATATAAACCACTCTTACAGTATGGGGCACACAGACACACACCGTTACTCATCTGAGATTCTACATGGACTCATGCTTCCCTAAGGGTTTTCAGTTGTTGTAGGTGCTGATCTAAAGGTCGTGTCTACCCAAAGGACACTCAGCGGAAGAGGCAGACATTTACTTTTGGGCTATTTGATCTCCTCCTTCCCCCAAATTTACCTAAGGAGAAGATTTCCCACAGCAGTACTCCATAAGACCACACGTCGCTCTTGGTGCTGTAGATTTTGTCAAAGATAGATTCAGGAGCCATCCATTTCAGAGGAAGTCGAGTCTGGAAGAGGGCAAGGGGGCCTTGAGCAGAAGGGCATGAAAACAAAGCACATCCAACCTAAGTGCCGATGGGGTCAACTTCCAGATAACACTTGGCCCATAAGTCATTTCCTAGAGAAGCTACAGTTTCCTAACATAGAGAAAATCCTTCTGGCATGCAGCGTTATGCTAAGAGAGAGAGCTACGAGAGTAATACTGAGTTCCATGAAGGCAAAAGATGTTTAGTTAGCCCCTCTGATGTGTTCTGCACGTTTTAACTCATGGCTCTGTAAGAAATCTTCCTCTGCAAAAGGGCCTGCATGCTACAGGAACACTAAGGGCTTGGAAAAGAGTGACTGGAGTTAGAAGACATCCTAAAAGTTGATGGTGATTTCCAGAAATTTTTCCTAAGAAGGAGGATTCTGGAAGGCATTCTTATGCAGGCAGGATTTCAAAAGTCACTGAACATGGAAAGTGGGCAAAGAACTTGGAAAGAAGGAAGGAGGCAAAGGCATTGGAAAGAAGGAAGATCAGTATTTAAGAAGAATGTATGGCTGGTTTTCAAGTGTGCAGACAAAACTTTCTCTTCCAGATAGCAGGAATCCCAGTGCTTTAGGCCTCACCGCTTTAGACAGATGGAGCCTGATAGGAAGTACAGGATGACAGAGAGACAGAGAGGAAAATATTATAGAAGGGGGGCAGAGAGAGATCAAAAGAGACACATAGACGGAAAAGAAGGACACACTGACACACAGGTAGATGCCATCTTTGCAGAACGGGGTTCCGAGGAAAGTCTGTTTGTTTTCTCCCCCTTTTATAAAAAGAGATTTGGAGCAGTGGTTCTCAAAGTATGGTCCTGGGACCAGCTGTAATAGCACCATCTAGAAATTTGTTAGAAATGCAAATTCTCAGCCCTCTCCCAAGACTTATTGACTTAGAAAATCTGAGGTGGGAGCCAGCAAAACTAGTCTAACAAGCCTTCCAGGTGATTTGTATGTTCACTCAAGTTGAGAACCACTACTGTAATCATCAGAGCCTAGACATTTGCTTGAACCCTTGGGGTACAGGCTGGAGAAGGGAGGACACAGGAGGTCACTCACAAAAGTGAAAAACAACACTATGTCCAAAAACAAGTAGGCAAGAGAAGCAGTGTGCGCCAGCGGGGAGATGCCAGGCATGGAAAACACACGAGGGAGGTAAGCCGTTTCCTCCGCAGCGAGATACCGCTGATGGTCCCCCCGCCCTTTCCTGAGTGAGACACCTGCTGAATCAATCATCGGGTTTATTCCAAGGCAAGAGTCCAGGCTGTTCTTTTCAGTGGTACAAGGAACTCCCACAGGAGTCAAAGGAAGGTAATGATAAGGTCTCAGCAAGGCTCCACCAAACGTTTCTCAGCTTAGCCAGTCTCGGGTGGCGCTCACTGCCCTAAGGTAGCAAGCCAGGGACCAGGGAAGAACAGAACCAGGGAACAGTGGCCTTTCTGGGACGCACATGAGGGCTCTCAGGGATGCAGCTCATCTGGACTTCCTGTCTTCACAGAAAGCACATGATGGATTTCAGGGACTACTGCCGAGGAAGCACAAATATTTACCAAGGGCTTCGGTCTGTGGTTTAAAAATGATAGGGTATAAATGAGTCAAATAAACATCGAACTGACTTACATCTCCTTTTCTCACATAATCAGGGTTCTTATAAATATCCCGGGCGAGGCCAAAATCACAAATCTTCACCACATTGTTCTCAGATAAAAGAATGTTTCGCGCTGCCAGGTCCCGATGAATGCACTATAATAAAACAGTTGCATAATCAATGCATTTCCTTAATCTAACCGACTAATTTCCTGTGCCTTTACAGTGTCATTTTTAATTCGAGGATCCATTTCACATACTGTGAAGGAAGCGACTCTCAGAGCACATGCAGTTACCATAAACATGAAACACTTCTTTGCAAATACAGGTCCCTTGAGGCCCCGAACTCAAGAAATGCTGTGAGTCCATGGGGCTACCATTTGGTAGAACAGCATCCTGGTCAATGAAGTTGCAATCTGACTTTTCCCGGTGAGCAAAACTTCCCCACAGCCTTTAATCCTGAGCTGCTGAGCTCAGGTCTTTATCCAGCTGCAGTTCTGGGGGACGGCCCCACGTGGACATAAGAATAGAAGCTCTCCTGTGAAGCCATGTATTCTGAGATTCTGGACAGTTCTGAAAACATGCCAGAGGGCACCGTGGACAATGGTGGCCAGACTGGTCTAGTCTGAAACCTGGAGAGGTGTCCCCTAGATCTAAGTTCCACCCACTGGTATCCAAAGCTCATCATTCTCAAAACTCTTCCTATCAGGGCAACTGAAGGCACTTGTGGTGATGTTTATTCTCTATTTAAGGAAAAAGGTAAAAGCAAATACAAGGGAAAATGGATTATTGCAAAGGTGTGTGTCCAGGCCTGGCAAAGGAAAAAAAAAAAAACAGTAAAGAGCGAGGCTGACCTTTCTGGAAGACAAAAACTCCATGCCTCTGGCCACTTGAAAACTGTAAGAAATCAGATCTTCCATGGTGATGGGCTCCTTGTAGAAACCGTCAGAATCTGGAAAGCATTAGAACTGTAACTGTTTGTAATGGCTCTTGTTACCCTACCAAATCCCAGTTTATTGGAACAACGTTAGCAAAACATAAAACAAACCAACAAGTAGACCAGAGTTCACTTTCAGGAGCATATAAATTTCAACATGAACATCAGAGATTTTTCCAGGCCTGCAGCCTATTTTACCCAAGCACTGAGGGGGAAGGAGGATGATGAGCCCTCAAGAAAAAAAGGCCTGAGGGGAGACAACTGGACGGTCCCTGTCAAAATTAGTAACTCTGTAAATAATCTGAATTCAAATCTTATCTCCTCAGGACACTACTCTTTGAGTCTCCCACGGATGTTTATTAGGGTGATAAATAAGAAAAAAATTTCAGAGATGCACAGTATGTTGTAAAAATATCTCAGACTGTAGGACAGGAAGGAATTAATACCTACCCTCCTCTTCCTCAACATCACTCAGACTTTTATCTTCCTGGAACCCGGAGCTCGCGAAGCTCTCACTGCTGGTGACACTATCTAGTCTCGGTTTCTTGCCTTGCTCCAGGCCCGGCTCCATTTTTTCTTTCTTCGGTTCCACGTGCAATGCTGCATCCTTTGAAGAGACCAAAAGCACAGGTGACAGGGAGCTCCAGCACAGCGAAGGGAAACGGGACCCTCAAACCGGCAATCGCCAGAGCTGGGAGCATTTTATTCACAAAATGGAAAGTGAACTAACAGCAAGGGCCTGTGACGACCAGGAGCCTGGCGACTTCTGGGGCGGTGGGGTCTATTCTGCTCTTGACTGGGCTTCTACATAGCATCTTAGGTCAGATAAAAGAATATTAATAGCAGATGGTATTTACTGAACGCTTACTCTGTGTGAGCCAGTATGTTACAAGCCTTAGATCTTATGAAGCAGTTCTTACTTACACACAGAGAAACAGGTTCAGAGAAGTTAAGCAATGGAAGTCACACACAACTAGTAAAGGGTAAAGCTTGAACCCAGGTTTGGCCGACTCCCAAGTCTGTGCCCTTCACCACTTTTCCATACCACACATCATCTTGTGACAGACGATATGAGTGACAGAAAAGGATCCCCAGTGCACTTGGGGCTTCACTTTGTAATCCCCAGGAGAATTTATGAGAGAAGGCTATAATTAGCAACTTCTCTGATTCCTTGGGGAAGGAGGGAACACGAACATTTCCTTTTCTTCCATTCAAAATAAAGACACAGTTTGATCATAACAAGGGTACAAAAGGCCTTTCACTCTGGACTGGGCATCCAAGCCTTGGTTTGTCATCTGGCTCTTCCATTAACTGCCACCTTGGGCAACATCTCCTTACTTTTCTGGGTTTAATCTTCTTCATCTGAAAACCTCTATCATCCTGTGATTTTATGACTCATAGAAAAGGAGTTGTTGCTTCTGGGTGTCCATGTGGAACCAGAAAAGATTTTCATTGTCTTTAGTAATTCATCAAGTAACTAAGACACCAAGATCCTAGCACTTCCGGTGGCTTCATGACCAGACCACATTCCTAGCCTCGGTTCTGTGGAGTGGCAGTATTACTGAGACAGAGGATGAGAGGGGCTGGGGTTCAGTGGCGTCGCACGATCCACCTGAACAGTGTGGCAGTGCTAGGACTAACTAGCCTCCCCATCCTTCCTTGGCTTTTCTAGAAATGTCACAAAGCAGGAGTGATCCCTCCACTAGAGGGCACAGTGGCAGCAAGCAGAGGACGGAGGGAGAGAGCTTCAGGAGGGAAAGCTAACACACTCTGAAAGTGTGGAGGGCACACAGGTTCCTGTCCCCCGAAAGGAGACCTTCCAGTGTTGCTGGGGAAGGCAGGCCTCAGGGTGAACACCCACCACCAGCACAGGTAACCCACCTGCCTAAAGAATATCACTTTTTGTTATTGTGCCTCCATGAGGCAGTTAGGTTTGATTCTGCTTGGGTGGGGACTGGAATTTTATTTTTCATAAGACCCTTCCCAGGACAACGGAGGGCATCAGAGAAAGTGCTGGTAACAGCTAAGGAGAAAAGTGCTCAGGGACACTCAGGGCTCAGCATAAAGAAAACTGTCTCTGGGCAGCCTTCTTCCTCAAGCCTCCCAGAGGCAGCCTGGGAAAGGTCCCCAAGGACCAAAACTCAACCCACTTTCTAACTCCCAGTCCATGGTATAGTCATCTTTGCTTATCAGTAACCAACTCTGTTAAATAAAGGTTACTTTACTGAACTTTCGGGACTCTGGCAGATCACAGTGAATTTATTACAAATATTATTTAAGGATCCTGGTGAATTTACTTGGAAAATGAAATATTCCACTTTCGATTTAGCCTTTTGGTTTTGTTTTTCCTTTTCCTTCACCTTCTCTTTATCTTCCTTTAGGTTCCAAATATGAAAGACAGCCATGGGTTTTCCATGCACACGCTAAGCTCCACCAAGTTGCACGGGGAGGTGAATCATTAAATATAGCCAGAGAAGGAAGCAAATTCTTCAAAACAAAGGATGCACAAACCCAAACGTTCCATCCTGCCCGGGTCCCTGGGGTGTTCTGCTGGCTTAGCTCTTCCTGAAGCCAGTCCACGATTCCAGGACTCAGTAGGATTGGTGCTGCTCTCAGCCAGAACACCACTTTCCACTTTTTCTTATGCTTTCTTCACCTTCTTCGTTGTGATGCACAGAGAAAGCATCGGAAGGAGAGTCAGGAGAGCTGAGTTCTTTCTACCCAACTCTACCTTGTGGTAGGTACGTTGTTAAGCCAACTTCTCTGGGCACATCTATAATCTAAGAGTGTGAAGTAGCTGATCACAAACATCCCTTCCAGCTTCAAGATTCTAATTATTAGAGGGCCTGGTTTAAAACTGGGGAAAATATATTGCATATATTGCCAGACTGGTAGAACACATGTGTCTTTGGTTAGATCAAAGTTTGGGGGATGAGAGAACGGGCCAGCTGCCCAGTGGTTCTTACTTGTCTGCGAAGACTCTTGCCCACATGACACAGATGGGCATCATTCTTTGACATCAAACACTTTATCCACCATAGAGATCAGTAGCATTAAGTTGGACTCACCCAATTTTTCTATCTCAGTGGGTTGACGATGATAATGACGATGGTGGTGACGATGGTGAGGGTGATGATTAACGTTTACTGAGTGCTTAACTGACACATTTTGATTCTCTCAACAATCCTATCAGTTGGGTTCTATCATTAGTTCCATTTAATAAATGAGGGAACTGAAACTTAGATTGAGTAACTTGTCCAAGGTCCCAGATTTTACGAGAGGTACAGACAGGATTTAAATCCAGGAAGTCTGATTCTGGAGTCTTAGTGCTTAACCACTACACTACAAGAATTCATCACTAATGCTGCTGATTACTGCTTAATAATGTTGAATCATTGTCCCGTGGACTTCTTCAGCCCACAGAAGGACACAGCATCCATGCCATATGTCATACTGGCAAAGTTTTAGTGAATTATTTCTCCTCTATGCAATAATCTCTTTTAAGCCTTGTTTTCCTCAGGTCTGGAACCCATGTGTTCCTTTTATTACACAGCTTTTACTGAGTGGATCAGGCTGCTTTACAGTACATGTAGGGATAACATGGGTGGCAAGGGTGTCACGAAGTGGGAGGAAGGGCAGTAGGAAGGCAAGATAATGATTTCTAGCTCTGGTGCCACCGTTGGTCTATTGTTGATTGTACAAGTCATTTACTGATTATGTCTTTAATCACAATCTAATAAATGGAGACAATTATATTTGCTGTCATCTTCAAGAAACAAGTGACTTGTGTATGTGTGTTTGTGTGTACATATACAGGCACACATACATATATTTATATATAGAGAGAGAAATAAAATTATCAAGATGATTTGACAGGTATTTAGATAAATGGCTAAATTTAATCATCAATTATCACTGCACACACTGGGATCAAATGATTCCCTGTGCTATCCACAAAAGAGTGTGACAGATTAGCATGGAAGGAAAACATGGAAAAAGGAGAAAAAGCAGAGATTAAGTCTAATCATTAATAGAATATAGGTTTCTCTTGCTTTATGTTGCTATAGCCTAAATGAAAACTCATTGCCGTCTTTAAAAAACTCCAACCTTTAAAACCCTTACCTTGTTGAGAAAGAATAAATCACGTTTGCTCTTCAGGTAGTTGGATAAGTTTCCATATTTGCAGTATTCAACGATCACCATCAGAGGCCCTGCAGCCAAAAGAGCACGTGCTCAATCACACCCAGCCAGTCAGGCATTCAGCCTGCCTGAGAAAACTTAGACCAATCCGTCTTTTCATTAGTGGGCCTAGAAATGCAGTTTAGGGATGAGACGCCCATGAACACGATGACTTTTCCAATTTAAACCTGAGAAGGGGTTTAAAAAATACACCAGAAATAGAAGAAAGGGGTGGGGGAGTGCAGGGAGACATTAAAAAGAAAAGAGTAGAAGAAGAAGAGAAATAACTTTGAAGAGGGGAGAAGCAAAAGCCAGCCACCCTCTCTGCCTCTTAGCCAGACCCTGGTGAGTAGAGGGGCTGGTCACTGTCACACCAGCCCCAGGACTGTTGAACAGCTCCTTTCTCCCTCCCAGGGAAGAGAACAGGCTACCTGGCCTGTTTCCTCGAGCTGCCTGGTGGTCTGCACGGAGTTTGCCTTGGGGCTTGTGAGAGGACCTAAAGCAGGGGTTGGCAAACTTTTTTTGTAAAGGCTCAGACCGTAAATACTTCAGTCTTTTTAGGCCGACCAACTACTACTTAATTCTGCCTTTGTAGCCTGGAGACAGCTGTGGATACTACAACCAAACCAGCATGACTGTGCTCCCACAAAACTTTATGAACGCACAAATTTGGATTTCACATAATTTCACGTCACGAAGTATTATTATTCTTCTGATATTTTCCCCCCAATTATTCAAAAAGGCCAACCCATTCTAAGCTCACGGGCTGGCCATGGTTTGCTGACCCAGGGTCTGAAGGAAACAAGAGTGTCTGGGCGAAAGTCCCGCTGCACCGTGGGTCCTACGTGGTGCCCCGAAGGCTTCCTCTCCCCTGCCCTGCCCGGCGCTCCCACTGTGTGCCCTGGCTGGACACGAGGCCGACAGCTCGAGGACCACTTCCGGGTCAAAGGGGGAATAGCCCGGAGCTGCTCTGCCCCAGGGCATGCCGGGAGCCTGGAGGCCCCTTAGTTCTGAGGCGGCTGGTCCAGGTACGGCGGTTTTCTGTTACTTTGAGGACTTTGCTGGTTTATAAATGTATGTTAGAAATCCTAACAGCACCTCCTCTTCCCTCAGGGTCCCAGAAGGGGAAGTCGCTTCCTATATCTCCGCTGCAGAGGAGGATTCGTCAGATCTTGGCTCCTGCCTGGGGTCCAGCAATCCCCTGGGAGCTGAGTTGCTGAGGTGCACGCTGAGGTGGGTTGTCTCCTTAGCCCTTCAGTTTTACAGATGCAAAGTTGAGGCAAATAGAACGAGGTGGCCACAAAGAACTTGAGAAGAGCTTATGAGGCCATACGGAGAAGCAGGCGGGGCTGTGCCTTCTCTCCTCTCTCTACCTACCACCGCCCCCAGCAGGTGGGTCTTCCCCAACTACGCTTCTTCCTTGCTACCGGCGAGCCTGGGAAACATTTGTGTGCGTAGCTCCTTTGTACCCTTCTTTCTGGCGCAGTGACCAGACATCTACACCCAAGCACTAGCCTTGCCACAGGGGAGGGAAGAAAGGTCTGTGAGAACAAGCCGGCGCTCTTAATCATAAGGCGCAGCTGTGTCCCTGTCCCGGTGAGTAAGGCCTGTCTGCGTGGTGGATCCGAAGGGGGAAGGGCCCTGTGGTTGTGCCCTACATCCCTTCCTCCTGGGATCCTACCGGGAGTGATTCATGCATTCCTGTAGGTGAAGCCTCAAGGAATGCTCAGCCCTCTACGCTTTTACCGTAGTTCCGCTCACACTCCCTCAAGGTCAACCTGAGAGGGAAATGTCCTCCACTTGGCCTAAGGTCTAAGAGGGAGTCCTCTTCTGAACCTTTAAATCAACTGTTCAGGGAAGGCACTTCTAGGATGGGAGCACCTTTCCATAAATGACAAACTGTTTCCTCTGGAGCTATTGAGAGGTCGTTTTCCCGGAGGCGAGGAAGAACAGGGCTGGGAAGAAGGAGCCGTGTGTCGGGGAGCGCGTCTCTCAGTGTGTGTGCGGGGAGGTGCAACAGGCTCTCCCCTTCGCCTTTACCTCCTTGCTTGGTGCAGGCTCCCAGCAGGTTAACCACGTTCAGATGGTGGCCGATGTGGGTCAAGATCTTGAGCTCAGTCATCAGAGCTTTGTACTCGCTGGCCGTGGCCCCCTCTGTGTGAGAAGCAAGGAAGAGTCAGGGCCACAGGACAATGGGGCTCCTTCCGCCCAAGGCGGCATTCCTGCCCTCCTTGTTTGTCAGTGCTCAGCCTGTTGCTTTACTAACTTCCCCACATTCTACAGAAAGGCCAAGTCTCCAGACTGTTTTCATTACTCCCACCCTCCTGAGCCAACATCCTTTTGATTACAGTAAGGCCCAGGGCAGTGGTGGGGTTAGTCACTGGACATTTCCTCTTGGTGGACCTGGGTCTGTTCAGCAATGTGCTGACTCAGAGCTGGGCACCTCATGAAAGTGCCTTCCAGAGACTTCCCTCCTGTCAGAACCAGGTACAGCAAGAACCCTGTAGGCAGGGGATACACCTCCATTCCCCTCTTCTCCTACTCTCCCCTTTGCGAGTCACAAAGAAGGAGCACACAGGGTCTGTAAGGGCAGAATAGCCACTTCTGTAAACATCTTTGCAGTGTGTTATTTTCTCCCTGTAACCTTTTTGTCCCTAGAGTTCACAGGGTTATCTCAGGCTGTGTGGATCCATAGCATCTGACTTCAACTTCATTCTCAGAGATAAGCCACAGAACTCTAAGAATTAGCAGAGTCTAAAGCCTGAATTGAGTTTGCTCTTTTTGTTCTTACGAGTTAATTTTTAAGGTATTTAAAATTTTAAAATTACTTTTAGAAATATAAAAGTCAATTAATCTTGCTGTAAAATAGTCCATCAATATGAGTTGGAGTAAAGAGATATGGAGTCCAAGGATCTAGAATAAAAAGTGAAAGCTACTCTAACCCACTGACCTTCCTAGAAGCAGCCACTGTTAATAGTCTGGGATTCAGACCTTTTTCTACGCATTTATAAATATATGTACCTGATCAAAGGCCATTTTTTTGAAGGTTTACAGAAATGGACTCATATATATGTATATATAAATATATTTTTAAAATTTGTTTTCCCCCTTTTCAGTATATCAGAGATGTTTTTCCATTCTTTTAAATTGATTAATGGTATTCCTGACATTTAGAGTTTCTACAGTTTTCTTGCTATTACATAAATAATGCTGTGATAGCCTATGTATAATCTTTGTGCACATATGCAAGTATTTCTCCAAGATAGAGTCCTGGAAGTGGGTCAGAGGTTTGTGCAGTTAACACTGTCACAGAGCTGTAGATACTGACATAGTATTTCATAAGCACAAATCATTTTTTAATAATAACCAGATAAACTCCAGAAGCCTCCCAGTGGGGCTAGGGTTGGCTCATGGAGATG
>RJWJ010002366.1:0-38151 GCA_004363605.1 Indri indri
TTTTTTTTTTTTTTTTTGAGACAGAGTCTCACTCTCTTGCCTGGGGCGAGTGCCGTGGCGTCAGCCCAGCTCACAGCAACCTCAAACTCCTGGGCTCAAGCGATCCTACTGTCTCAGCCTCCCGAGTAGCTGGGACTACAGGCATGTGCCACCATGCCCGGCTAATTTTTTCTATATGTATTTTTAGCTGTCCAATTAATTTCTTTCTATTTTTGGTAGAGACGGGGTCTCGCTCTTGCTCAGGCTGGTCTCGAACTCCTGAGCTCAGAACGATCCGCCAGCCTCGGCCTCCCAGAGTGCTAGGATTACAGGCGTGAGCCACCGCGCCCCGCCAGCTTTCTCCCTTTAAAATAACAGCGGGAAGGTGCCTGCACCTGGATGAAGTAGCCGACAGCCAGCTCTCTTTAAAGGCGATATTCTTCATTATTGCCAAGGCCTTATAAAACTCATCTCTAAAAATTTTAAATTAATTAAAGATTCTTTGAACTGGGTGCTCTTTGATGATGTAAACATCAAAGATCATGGCCTCCAACGTGGAGACTTTGTTTATCTGAAACACCAAATAAAAAATTCTTTCCAACAGTGTTTGAAGGAGTTGTATCAGGTATTGTTAACAATCCCTGTGCTGCTAAATTGAAGAGCGATGTCTCTTAGGATATTTCGTCACCCCTCTATCTATAGGTAGCTCTGAAGAAACCCAAAGCTCTACTAGTTCCTGCAAACTTTTCTCTAGGCATGACCACCAATCTATTTTAGATGGGGATTCTATTGGAGGAAAAGGGCTAATTATCTTCCAGGCCATCAAGAAGATAGTTCCATGTGTTTCACTGGGGAGATATTTTTGCCTTAGTCGGTGTTACTTCTCTTCCATAAGTGGTTAGAAGCCTTACTAGAACCTTAGAAAAAATTGCTAATGAAACTACAGCCTCCATTCAGCACAATAAAAAGCTACTGATTCACTGGCTGAGGAGGTACTAGGCAAGCACACTGCTTTAGATTATACACTACCTGAGCAAGGAGGTGTATGTGTGGTGGTAAACAGCTTTTGATGTGTATTCATAAATAGTTCCCCTGAAGTAGAATCTCATCTAGAAAAAATCAGAAAAGAAGCCACTTGGCTAGAACAAATCTCTAAAGGGGAACCTGGATTGAATTTTTGCCATGATGCTTTTAGTTGGCTTCCTACTGGAATAGGTTATTTTGTTATTTTTCTGGCATATAATTTTTTATGCTTATTTATATTACATATATACTATTCAAATTATTAGCGCTATGTATTGCTGTTTTACTTCTTCCAAGAATTTAAAATCATAGTATTCCAAAGAGTAAAAATATTAAAACGAGCAACAGTAGCTATGTAAATCAATGACTTGACTGAAGTTGTCTCATTTTTGCCACTTTGTGAGACCATCCCAATTTAGCTGTGGGTGCTCCTAAAATTCCTCACTAAAATGGCTCCTCTTCCCCCTGTCCCAGTGTCAGACAGAATTACAGGGGAATGAGACTTCCTGGCAACAAGGAACATCCTGTTAGATTTTTTTTTTTTTTGAGACAGAGTCTCACTCTCTTGCCTGGGGCGAGTGCCGTGGCGTCAGCCTAGCTCACAGCAACCTCAAACTTCCGGGCTTCAGCAATCCTACTGTCTCAGCCTCCCGAGTAGCTGGGACTACAGGCATGCGCCACCATGCCCGGCTAATTTTTTCTATATACATTTTTAGCTGTCCAATTAATTTCTTTCTATTTTTGGTAGAGACGGGGTCTCGCTGTTGCTCAGGCTGGTCTGGAACTCCTGAGCTCAGGGTGATCCGCCCACCTTGGCCTCCCAGAGTGCTAGGATTACAGGCGTGAGCCACCGCGCCCAGCCTGATAGTTAGATTTTGATCAATGCTTTTAAAAAGAAAGATTATGATCAAAAAGGAGAAATTATTTAAAAAAAAAAAAAAAAAACTTTTATTTGAGGGATTCAAGCCTCCTTTAAATTATCAGGTCCAGAGAGGCACAGGAATTAGGCAGCAGTCATGTCCCACTCCTCACCTTGACCCTTGAGCTAAGAAATCGTCTCAAAAATCTGTTTGCTACGTGAATGGTGAATGACACCACAGGTAGCTAGCGTCACACGCTGAACACCACAGCTCTACCCTACTGCTCAACAGTGCATAGCTGTACACTAATCACTGCTATTCCTCTGATAAAAATTCCTGACAAACACTTCATATTGACCCACTTGTCTCTCTTTTTGCTTTAAAAAATCTGCTTATCACAAACACCAAACCGAGCTCATATCCAAGGTTACTTTGGTCTTAGTCTTCCAGGCAACTGTTCTCACATTGGCTCAAGTAAACTCTTTAAAATTATGTTTTGTGCCTCAGTTTCTTCCATTATTTCAAAGAATTTATACAGTGTGAGCACTCAGGGACAAAAGCAAGAACAACACTGTCAACAGCATCTAAAAATAAATTTGAAACAACTCAAGTGCCATTAGCGGTAGAATGGGCAAGTAAACTGGGTGGCCTACAGCTGCAGACGGCAGCACAGGAGCCACAGACTGAGGCACAGAAACAACAAAACACTTTTTTGGCATAATATTAATGGAATATTAAGTCACTGAAAACTCAAAAGAGGAAAAACTGAGCAAGACGCTGCTTCATAATAAATAGATCATTAAGCTACAAAGAATAAGAACCAGCACTACAGTCGCCTCAGGGTGCAGAAGATAGGTGAGATCTGGGGGACACACCAGAGCTGCCCAAGGATGGTGAGTCCATGGGGGACTGTATCCTCATTATTTAAACTCAGCATAGAACAATTTATTTCAAGAATTTTCTTTGCTTCTTCAGGCCATATCACTCAATCCACTCAGATTTTCAAGAATATAAAAATCTTACACTCAAATCATGGAATAAAATTGTTAAATGCCTAGGAGAACAGGAAGTACATTGCAGCAAGATTTTATAAAAGAAACAAAGAAAGCAGCTCAGGTGAGCATCCTGTTTCCTCCACAGTTGACAAGGAGCCCCACACTCAGTAGGTTAAACAAGCTTCCAAGCTTGGGGACCACTCTCACCATGGAGACGTAGCCCAGGGTGGCTCACTCCTGGTGGTGAGAGAAACGTGCACAGCTGGGAAATGTCATTCTGGGAGCCCCACACATCCTGTCCCCTCCTCACAGCGTGGAAACACTTTGTCCTCCAGGGTCGCCAGCAACCACAAGCACACCCAGAGTCACCTCAAGGTCTGACATGTGATGTCTTTTTTCTGACACCACAAGGGTGGAGGTTGCTGACCATCGACCAACTCTCCAACACCAGCTGGGTGTCCAACAATTCAATTCTGACACCACCCAGAGTCAGTACAGATCCCACAAGTTTACAGCTCAGTCCCACAACACCATCCCCAATGCACATGCCAGTGACAAGGCATAGGGCCCATCTATTCCTCTGAGCAACTGCCTATAAATCAGGGGCTTCCATAGCTCCTCCTCAAGTTCAATAATTTGACAGAATTACTCACAGAACTCAGCAAAACATTTTACTTATTGTTACTAGTTTATTATAAAGGAAATAACTCAGAAACAGCCAAGTGAAAGAGACGTACAGGACGAGGAAACGTGGCAGGAAAGACGGGATGGACATCCTGGTGAACAGCTGTGAGTAAAGAAATCCCACATTTTTTAAGTTCTGTGAGAGGAGCCGACTGCAGACAAAGACCCTTCCCAATATGACTTAGATGATGCTCTTTTTTCGCCTATCACAAAGCCAGACACGGACTCTGCAAATTTGCATTTTTACCTCATAAAAAATTTGCTGAACAGTTTTATCTTCAGTGATCAGAACAAAAAACTTGTTAACCAAACTTTCCCTATGTTTCTCTCCTCCCAGGCGGCTGCATTTTGACCCACCCTCAGCCAACATACAAACCCTCTTTATGCCCCTCCTAAGAAGAGGGTGACTTCAGAATGAAACATTCTCTGATCTAGGACCTGACTGTGCCACCCGCTCTCCTGCCCTCCCTCCTCACCTTCTTTCTACACTTGTTTGCTCTTCCCTATTAAAAAAAGCCCTTGTCTGTATAAACTTTGAGATATTTGCAGATCATATAGTTGGTGCTTTTACCCTATTGCAATAATTCGTTAGAATAAAATTATTTTTAACTTAAATTAGAATTTATTTTATTTGATAATGTCTAAAAACAGCCCCAGGACAATGACAATCACATTCTCAGAAAGGGCATCACACCCCCCGCCCACCCCGACCACATGTGCCTGTGGATCCCCAGCTTTCCAGGGCTCTGTGGCTTCCAGGGTTGTTGTAAACAGATGGGGACACCTGCAGGGCGGCTCCCCAGGAAGGACTAACTGGGCCTTCAATGACCCCCTTTTGCTAGATCAGGATTGACCTTTGCTTGGAGTCTCTGAGCCCAGGTCTCCGCTTCCCAGGTAAGGTTATTCACTTAGTTTTAAATGAGAAAACAGCCAGTGTTTGAAGAATCCAGCAAAATTACTAAAAGTCAGTGTTTACATTTACAAAAAATTATAAGGCACTTACATTTCACATCTCAACAGGAAAAGTAAAAATATCTATTTCCTTCAGACAATAAACATGTCATTTAATTATTATTTCTATTTTAACAAATCATTTAGTAAACAATGGATCATATGTGAACACTTCTATAACTGCCAAGCCCTGTTACATACAATTTAGCTATAAACTCTGACATCTAGATTGCAGGACACCGAACAGGGTTGTCCACTGTCAAAAATTCTCCACCTTGCAAAAGAGAGGAACTGATGCTTTGGTGAATATTTATAATTCACCAATTTATCTATCACACTTTCTTGTGGAAATTTTTTTTTTTTTGCAGCCATAATGGTAGAGATATTTTTCCTATTTCTTATCCCTGGTAGCATTCCCAAAGTTGTGGTTTGAAATCACCACAAAATAGAACGGACAACAGAACCTTACACCACACACTCTGGGGAAGAAAAAAGGTAAGTAAGAATTATCAACAAATGGAATATAAGACTAAATTTTTTCCCTAAAAGCCACCTCTTTCTTGCCTCATTGGAAATATTTTATTATCTTTCAGGCTTTGCTGATAAACTACATTTTATAGTTAATGAATAAATCTTTCCAAGGTGACAAGTCCAGGGAGGGGTGGTGCTGACTGCAGCACAGACACGTGTGACTCCAGTGTCAAGTCAGACCATCCTATCACTCGGGACATCCTCCCACCCCCACCCCGCTCACTGAAGGACTCAGTGACCACATCTCAGGAGACACTGCGCTGTGCCTCTGTGTGCCTGAAACACAAATTACTTTCAGGTTCTTGCACTGCCTCACCTGGGTGAGATTTTCTCGTCCTCTGGGATAGTTTTTTCTCCTTTCAAAAGTCTGAAAGAATCCAGAGAACAGGAGTCATTTCCGCCCTTTCCTCTCAAAACAAGTATCCTACTGGCTGAGCACCAATGGGTCTACATGGACTGGAAGCTCAGATTGGGGAAAGAAAAACAATGTCCCAAGGAGTTAGCTTTTTAGGTGAGGGGTACAACAGGTGACTCCTCTCAGCACCAGGGCATGCAGCTGTTAGGAGAGGCTCCAGCCCCACTCCTCAGGCTGTCCTCTGACAGGTGACCCAGGGCTGATATCACCAGACACTCCAGGAGACATGGCTGCTGTGGGCATCCCTGTCATCCCCAGTTTTGAAACCAGGCCCAGGAAAAGACAGGAGGATGGCTGACAACACTTCGCCCTGCAGAGTTTCCAAAGGGTAACCCCAACCTAAAGATAATCTGGTAAGGCCTAAAAGGAGGAGAAGCACAAAGACTTTTTACAAGGGATTATCAGGTGATTATTCTTTGCTTTCCTCTCCTGTGAAATGTTCAGAAACAGAAAACAAATATTTTAAAAAGAGTTGCCCGCAGCACTGTGGGAAAAAAAATGATCAAAAATTAAAATACTGTGTCTGTGTGAAAAATAGATAAAGGACAAATAGTTGATAAGGTTATGAGGTGGAGAGTGGTAGTAGGCATTTAGGAATGTGGGGGAGGAACTGGAAGTTTAGGATTTCCAGCGGGCCCTAGAACAGTTAGGCTGGGAAAACTGGATTTGAGTCTTAAATCTAAGACACTGTTTGCCACACATTTGCAAAATGCAAGGAAAACCAGACCCCCTAGAAAGTGTTAAAACAGTTAAAGAGGGGGCAATTAGACTGAAGTGGTTGTACTGTCCTGGGTTCCTGCCTGTGGAAACCTAATTCTAACTCAAATCCATTTCCTGTAAATTACAACTTGGAGAAAAACAAAACTTAGGCAAACAACTACAAACTGCCAATAAAATTCTGACTACATAACAAGAAAATAGCCACGTGCATAGTCCAAATAAGACCATACGTAACGGTACCCAATCAATTACTGTAGTTTGCTTCCACTTGCACCGTATAAACGCCTTTCCTTCAAGCCCGTCCAGCGGCCCCAAGACCACAAACCATGTTAAGGGGCTCCTAGATTCACAAATTACCATTTGTTCAAATAAATTCTTTTAAGTTTTCACGCTTCCTCAGGTTAATTTTTAATAGGAGAAAGGAAGTATGCGGACGTCACGGACTCCACGTTCTCCCACGCGCGAACCCCGCACACCGAGTGGAGATTCTCCCCTGAGGGCCCTGCCGTCCCCGCACAACTGGGGAGACGGGGCCGCCGCCCAGAGGCTCGGGCCGGGCAGAGTGAACGCGGGACAGGACGGGACAGGACGCCCAGGGCCCCCGCTGCCCGCCCCGACGCGCCAGGGGCGACCCTCGGTCTCCGCGCTCCGGAGGTGAAGCCGGGAGGCCGCGTCCCCACAGCCGCTTCCGGCCGCCCGCCCGGCCCCGCCCCCCTCGGAGCGCCGACCGCACGCTCGCCCTGTCCCAGCTTCCGGGGCGTCCCAGCGTCCCCCACTATGGATCCCCAGTACCTGCAGGTCACGGTGACACGGGCTGCGGCGGAGACACCTGGGCCCCCGGAGGAGCAACAGCCGAGCGGGCACCCCAGCTCCGTGCCGGGCGGGTAAGAAACAAAGACTCGGCCAGCTCCCGGAAGCCGCCTCCTTATTTCTGGCCGTGTACCTGATTGGACAGCTCTCACCACAGCGCCCCTGATTGGATAAGGCTCTAGGCCCCACCCCCTCTGGCCATGAGTGACAGGAGACGCGGTCAGACAGGGCCTGAAAGAGGCCAGAGTAACCGGTTTACTGGGTGTAGCTCTTTCCAGACAGGGCTTTGCCCCTGCTCTGCCGCCTGGCCCCGCCTGGGGGACATTTGTATTTAATATAAAGGAATATAAATTATATCGTTTTATAAATTTTATGTGTAACATATATACACATACAGTAAATATATATTATTCAGAAATGGAAATAACATAATAACAATTTTTTAAGGATTGAGATTTTGTAACCTTCCTAGTTACAAAAGGTCAGAAATCTTTTGAGGACGCAGCCTGAGCTTGGAAAATGGAGGCGTCCTCTAAGGCAGCGATGTGCAATAGAAATAAAACGTGAGGAACGTGTGTCATGTAACATTTTCTAGTAGCTACATAAAAGAAAAATAAACAAGTAAAATTGATTATAATCATATATTTAACCCAATATGTCCAAATTATTGTTTTTATATTTGATCAATATAAAATTATTAATGAAGTATTTTTTGTACTGTGTCTTTGAAACTCACTCTATGTTTTAAGCATGTACCACATCTCAGTTCAGACCAGCCACATTCCAGGTGCTCAGTAGCCCCAGGTGGCCAGGGGCTGCCACACTGAAGTGCAGCTCTGAGGCCTCTGACTCCCCTGACCTCAAAGAGGTGACAGGCCTGAACGTGCTTTTCTGTCAGAGGCAAGGTAACACCCCCTACCTACCATCATCTGTCCACAGGCCCAAGGGTGGGAGAGATGGCGCCCCAAGAGAGAACAGGGAGCTGTAAGCAGAAGTGTCCACAGCGGTACAAGTAGACCACCACTTGTACCTACTGCTTGGTGGGGGCCCATCCCCCTTCCAGAAATCATACACTGAGCAAAAAGTGATGGGGCCCCAGGAGGGGAAAACCCCAAGATTGTGGTTATATAACTTTACAAATACACTACAAAGCATAAGATATACACTTAAAACATGCGATCTCTGTGACTGGTAGCTTGGGTGTGAGAGCTATGCTTATGAGAGGTACCTAAAATCTGGTAAGTGCATCCAGGTACTCCAGGGATTAGTGGCCCCCACATACAGACCCAGTGGCAGGCCTTGTGTTCAGCAACCACATTGGTGGGCACAGCCCCAGCTCCTCCTCCTCCTCCTGTGGCCTGCACAAAGCAGCCAAGAGCTCAGGGCTGGGCTGGGGAACAAGGGCCATGGAGCCCATGAGCCGCAGCTGGTAAAGGTCTGACTGGTCTCTGCCCTGTGCCTGAGCAGCACTTCAGCATGTTAGCATGGGGCCTGGCACATCACACAGGGCACAACCTGGTGGTCTGGTGGCTGCAGAGCATGTGCTGTCAGGCCAGGGGCCCTTCCACATTGACTTATAGAAGACATACTTCTGTAATACACAGATTGTTAGGAAAATGTAATGGTGTCATTAGGTAAGAATGACACTTCTCAGTAACACCCACAGAGGCAATCTTGCACAAAGATTTTTGGTAGCACCACTGTCCATACTCGGAGAGACACTTAGAGTGCTCTCTTCCCAATTCTAATGCTGCACTGTCCTCTACTACTTCATCTGCGATTGTCACACCCAGATCTGATGATGATCCTCAAAATCCGTCACCACAATGTGCAGGAAGAAGATGGCCTGGGGCTGATGTTCTGTACGTTAGGCATTTTATTAAAATGTTTATGTGCTTTATTTAAATATTATGATAGAAGTGCAAACATCTCCCACAACAGTAGAGATAAAACCCATCATGAATAACACCAATCAGAAGCTTCAAAAATGTTCATAATTTTGCCATCACTTTCAATGACCAACTCCAGCTAGCCCAGTGGCATTTTATTTTATTTTATTTTATTTATTTATTTTGAGACAGAGTCTCACTCTGTTGCCCTGGCTAGAGTGCCATGGCGTCAGCATAGCTCACAGCAACCTCAAGCTCCTGGGCTCAAGTGATCCTACTGCCTCAGCCTCCCGAGTAGCTGGGACTACAGGCATGTGCCACCATGCCTGGCTAATTTTTTCTATATATATATTTTTAGTTGTCCAGATCATTTCTTTCTATTTTTTAGTAGAGACAGGGTGTTGCTCTTGCTCAGGCTGGTCTCGAACTCCTGAGCTCAAACGATCCACTCACCTCGGCCTCCCAGAATGCTAGGATTACAGGCGTGAGCCACCGTGCCTGGCCTTATTCTTAATTTTAACACATAATTTTAGATTCTAGAAACTGTTTAGAATTCACGATCTACTCAGCAATATAAATTGTGGTAGGATCATGAAAGTGACTATAAATTTTACTGCATTAAATTCTAGACAGGCGGCTGGGCTCAGTGGCTCACACCTGTAATCCTAGCGCTCTGCGAGGCCAAGGTGGGAGGATCACTCGAGGTCAGGAGTTCGAGACCAGCCTGAGCAAGAGCAAGACCCCGTCTCTACTAAAAAAAATAGAAAGAAATTAGCCAGACAACTAAAAATATATACAAAAAATTAGCCGGGCATGGTGGTGCATGCCTGTAGTCCCAACTACTCGGGAGGCTGAGGCAGGAGGATCGCTTGAGCCCAGGAGTTTAAGGTTGCTGTGAGCTAGGCTGATGCCACAGCACTCTAGCTCCAGCAACAGAGCAAGACTCTGTCTCCAAAAAAAAAAAAAAAAAAAATTCTGGAGAGGCTTTTTATCTCACAGTAAATGTGTTACATGTGGAACATTTATCCAAATTTAGTGCATAAAGGTGACAGCATGTTGACATCTTACCTGCAATGAGTTCAGGAGGACACCATGCTTTCCAGATTTGACTTCCTGGTCATAAAGCTTTTTATATGCTGAGGAAAAATTATGTGGCCATTACTTTGCCACAAATATAGAACTTTTCATTAGTACTAGCATGGTAGATGGTTATGTTTACAGGAATGAGCAAAGTTACAGGATAAACATGACATAAATTCCTGGGGAGCTCATTTTACTCTATAGCAAGCAACTTAAAGTGTTTCATATTAAAATAAATGCAACTGCATTATAGAGTAAAATGTAAAATTTGTATAAGCTTTTAAAACATTAGCATTTGAAGAGAGTTTATAGGTACAGTGAGTAAAATTATACTTCACTGCCTTTTTATTCTCCTATAATGGCTGTAAGTGGTATAGTAATGAACACATTTGAAAACAGAAATTGATCATCTGACCTTGTCTCATTGCTGTGGCAGCTGACTCTGATTACTCAGCACATCCTCCTCCACATGAGAAAATGCTGATTCATGTGAGGTTTCCACGATGCAGAGCTGAATCTTCTTCCGAGTCATTATCAAACTCAAACTACTGATTCTTTATTAAAAAAACAAAAAACAAATTATATATGATAAATTATTTGGCATCTATTTCAAGTTCTATGCAAGTTCATAGCCAGGAGATCTGCTCCCTGCAGGGGATTTTATCTCCTGGCTGGTGCCATAATTTTGTCTTTCCTAGGCTACTGCAGAAGTTGTATAATGCTGGTAGATTTCAGCGAAGCGGAGCCCCCAGCCTGCCCACCCCACACACCCAGCCAAGGGCAGTGCTGACCTTGAGCATGGGGAGTGGGGAGTGTCACTGGGCCCACCTTGCTGCTGTTCAGCTCCGCCTGCTAAGTGGCTGTACAGCGGGCAGTGGGCTCCCCTCACTGCCCAGCACCGCCGTCCGGCTGGTGGCAGCCCTGCATGCAGGATGCACTGGTGGGGAGAGTGCTCTGCCGGGGTGGGTGGGGCTGGGGCTCCCCCGCCTGCCCCTGCGTGGGCACTGACCAGCTCATACTGCCAGATGCTGCCAAAAGTGTTCCCCACCACACAGACAGAGCGGCTGAGGTCCAAGGGCACCACACCCTCCATGACCAGGGCCCCCTGCTGGTGCCGCCGGAGCAAGTGCACGCTCAGGTGGGAAGACTGAACCACAGGCCCTGGACCGGGCCTCACCCCCACCTCCTCTGAGGCACAAAGATCTGGTCCTGCTACCCAGCCCACCTTGATGCAGATGCCATGATGTGATACCCAGCATGGAACTCCCTGTAGTTTTTCAGCCAGGAGATGGCAGGAGTGAGGTTGCTGGTGACCGGGCAGCAGGAGCAAATGGCGTGGGTCGCCAGCTTGGCCAGCAGCTTCTTGTCCATCCACTGGGGCTGAGTCTGGTAAGGGCCCTGCCAGCATAATGCATATCAGGGTGATAAGAAAGGTGGGAGCAGATGCCCATCAGCCCAGACCCCCCATTCCACAGCTGCCTTTGCCTACCCCCAGCCTCAGTGTCCGCCTTCGATAGGGAGAGTGTTGGCCTTTAGAGGACTCCTGCCAGGGCTGGACAAGTCTCCTAGAAGCCTCAACACCGTGTCCCCCATCCCTACCCCAAGTATCCTCAGAGCTGGGCCATATGTCCCCTTGCTTCTACTGCAGAGAGGTCCACAGTGCTTCACACTGGCCTGGGGGCCTTCGGGGCATAAAGGTGTCTCCCAGGGGAGCCCCCACCCAGCCCAGGAGGCACACTGGGACAGGCCATATAGTGGGGAGGCCCAGGAGCCAGCAGGAAGCCTAGCTGGGTGGATGAGCCAGGACAGGCCTTGGGAGCACTTGGCCAGGAAGGGGAACTGAGCTGTCTGCATAGCCAGGAGCCTCAGAGACAGAATCTGAGACCTAAACCAGGCTCTGCAGAGCTTCGGGGCCTGGTGGGCGCCTGTGAGGATGGCGTCCCCACCTCCTCCTTATCTAGGTGTCCACAGCTGCCACCACCACCCTTCAGCCCGATTGCTTTTTCTCCTTCCTGGGGGATGCAGTGGGGGCTGCCTTCTTGCTGGGACTTCTGGGGAGGCTGAACTGCCATCCCCCAGGCGGGAGACACCAGGGACCCAGGTCAGAGGAGGGAGGCGGCCCCCTCCCCTTGGTGACCTTCCTGCCAGCCACCCAAGAGAAACACTCATCTCTCAGAGGAGGATGCTGAGGCACAAGTGGGAGCAGCGTGGACAGACCCTAAGGAAAGGCACCTCCAAAGAGCCTGAGCTGCCCTCCCAGGCCTCCCGGAAGAGCCCAAAAACAGGGGCAGGGAGAGCACAGCAGGCTGTGGCAGGGGCTGTTTCCCAGGCCTGGGAAACTACAAGGACTTAACACACTGCCACTGCCACATGATGCTTTCCAAAAGGTGCCCCCACCAGTCACCTGGCCCACCAGTGACCCGGGCCCCCAGTGACCCTCGCAGCCTGAACCCCCGCCAAGGCAGGAACATCAAACACTTGCCAGGGACCACCAGGAGGGCGAGAACAAGCAGGGGCTCAGGGAGAGGGCACTGGAGTGTGTGGCTGGGGGCAGGGCCAAGGGGGCAGCTGAGCCAGGTCACTTGCATCCTCCCCTGGGATCTGCTCCCCTGGGTGCCCCCAGCTCCATCTCCCTGCCTGCTCACCCCAGAGGGCACAGGGGCTCGGTCTGCACACATCGGTCCCCAAGTTGTAACTGTCCCCCCGTCCATCCCATGATGCCCCTCGTCTGCATGTGCACGTCTCTCAGCTTCTCCAAAACCAGAAGCCCCAAGTCGGGACCAGCCCCTCCCTGGCTGGGCAAAGTCCACCTGCCACTGTCCCAGGCCACACCCCCAGGCATGTCCCCTGACTGCTCTCTCACACCCACAGCCCACACACTGGAAAACAAGCTGCCAGCTGCCCCTTTACAGCCCCAGAGCCACCTCCCCTCCCACTGGGGGGGGCAGTCACCTGCTGGTGCCCTTAACCCCTCCTTCCACCTGCCCTGCAGCAGCCGCCTGAGCCCCTGAGCCCTGTTGTACTCACCTCTGGTGGCCATCTCATCCAGGAGTCCCCACTGGCCATCCCTGCCCTCCTCCCTGTTCCTGGGACCCCCAGAGCCCCGTGCCTCAGTCTCCCCATCTGCAGCATGTGTGTCCCCCTCCCAGCCCCAGGCTGCCACCCAGAGCCCAGGCCCAGGTATCCAGAGCCATCACAATGACCCAGCCCCTCCTCCATCCTGAGAGGACACTGACCTTCCGTGTGACCCCAGGGAGATCACCCCCCAGGCCTTGGTGCCTCACCTGCCTGTTGAGGGCAGGCCGTAATGGGAGAGAAGCAGGTTCCCTGCCTGGCCAGCCCTGAGTGGAATCCAGTCTCACCTGTGTCTTTAGCCTTGTCCCATCTTCCTCAGCTCCGGATGGAGCGAGCACCTGCAGCGCAGGAGAGGGTGCAAGTGGGTGGAAAATGTCCCTTTTCCCCTTTGGTTCCCACAGCCTCTGCTCCTGCCGACACTCCAACTCCCACAAGGTGCTGAACCCAGCGAGGTGCCTCGTGCCGAGAACAGCTCACTGGTCCAGCCCAGGAGGTGCTGAGTCCTGGAGGGGCCTTGCTGGGCCTGGGGGGCTTTTCCCAATCACAGAGTCTGTCTGACTTTGCCACTTACTGGCTCCATGCCTCAGTTTCCCTCACTGTAGCACAAGGTAAAAATCCCAGCTCTCCATCTCCTGGCCTCCACTTTTACTTGATGAGCTGACCCTGCTTAGTGTGTTTTCTTTTGTGAAAATTTTTAAATTTTCTGGAAATTTTTCTATGGAAAAGAAAAAGAAGGAATAAATTTGGGCATAAGGGGACTTGTGCGAGTGCAATTACCTTAATTATGAGAACCAAACAGATCCAAACTGCCTGGTCGAGAGTTTCCATGGGGCCCCACCGAACCCTAAGTGCTCCATGGAACTGGAGAGGGAGCTTGGTGGAGGCTAAAGTACCTCCCTCCTGGATGCCAATATGGCATGTTGACTTCTGATTAACCCGTTCTGGGAATGCCTGTCGGATTTTTATTTTATCAACTATTCCTTGTGTAAGAGCACATATTATCACAAATCCTGCCTTAGGTCAAAGTAACCTTAATGTTATTACACTAGTTGCAGACTATGAAGCACACAGAAATCCTGGAAGGTCAACTTTAATTGTTCTGCACATTAACATGTACACCCTTCTTCCTATAGTATATAAGCCCTGTATCTGGGGTGTAACGGCGTGGAGATCCTCCAGTCTTGTTGCCACTCATGACCATGCTCACCTGTCCATAAATTCCCCAATACATCACCCTCTTCGAAAATTGGACTTGTCTGACTTTCTTTGGTTTCTTAGCTCCTTCTGCATTTGAGCAGCACTTTGCATGTATGGACCTTTTGAACAACAGTTGGTGAGCTGGCCAGCCCAAGCCCACCAGAGTATGGTCAAGGGGAAGAAACTGGAGTGGAAAATCTGGCCTGTCACTCCTCATCTATTTGGAGTGGTGTTGTCCATTTGTGAGATGCCTGTGGACTACTGAGTATAGGGATGCCCCCAGAGTGGGAGACATACTAGGGAACTTGTCAGTAGAAAACTTCATTAACCACTAGGGTGAGGAAAATCACCATGTGGCACTAACAGTGGATTGGCCATTACCATGAACTTTTCAAGTGGCCACAGAAGCCACTTATCAGCTGAGAAGAAGGTAAAGAGTCTAGATGGGCCGGGCGCGGTGGCTCACGCCTGTAATCCTAGCACTTTGGGAGGCCGAGGCGGGCGGATCGTTTGAGCTCAGGAGTTCGAAACCAGCCTGAGCAAGAGCGAGACCCTGTCTCCACTAAAAAAAAAAAAAATAGAAATTAATCGGACAACTAAAAATACATAGAAAAAATTAGCCGGGCATGGTGGCGCATGCCTGTAGTCCCAGCTACTAGGGAGGCTGAGGCAGAAGGATCGCTTGAGCCCAGGAGTTTGAGGTTGCCGTGAGCTAGGCTGATGCCACGGCACTCACTCTAGCCTGGACAACAGAGTGAGACTCTGTCTCAAAAAAAAAAAAAAAAAGAGTCTAGATGAAGAATTACTGTTACAAAAGAATATGAAAACCTCCACCTCCACGTTAGCAGTTAGCTTTGTGGGTAAGTCTGAAATTGAGAAGATGCAGTTGGAAACTCTATCCTGCTGTTTTGTGCAGCTTGAAGGGTGGAAGCTGCCCCATCCTAAAGTGTGAGCATGTGACAACCCATGTGCAGGTAACAATTTGAAGGACAATAAAGTCATATAATTACTCTAACAGAACAGGTGACAAGCAAAAAAGACAGGATTTGTATAGGGGATTTCTGTACCCTGGAGACATGAGATTTGTAAGAAATAAATTTAATGTAACATAGAGAAAGTTTGCTTTGAGAATTTATAAGATCTAATTTGCTTGTAAATCATCACCTCTTTTGAAATTATTTGTTTTGATCCACTATTACCATTTATTTCTGAAGATCAGTATACACACATGCATTTCTTCCTCTATAGTTCTCATACACAGTTTACTTTTAGCTTGATATATATATTATTGTATATTGCATTAAAGGTAAATTAACACAAAACATCTCTATGTGCTCGATTGGTCCAGAAAAGGGCCTTGTGCAAAGAAAAAATATTGGGTAAAATTTTATGAATAGTGATTTAGGATATAAAGGTATGGCTACAAATCATACTCCCATATAATCTTTATTATAACCACATCAACATCCCCATAGCTACACAAAAGAGAGAAGGACACAAAATAGTAACTATGAGAACAATATTCTCCAAATTATTGAAAGTTTAGGTCTTCAGGGAAATGGGATTATTAAAGAAGTTATTTCACTGTGTTACCCAAATGGTACATTATTTTCATCTGTTAACCACAATCTTGGATAAGATAGTTTAACATTGGTGTCAGAATAATATTTCATTCATTGCACTTCAGTGTTAAAACATTAAAAACTATTTAGTATTACTAATGAAAACTAATTAATTAACCCATACCCTAAATAAAGCATTTTAAAATCCACTATATGCTCCTTGGTCAGAAGCACTCAAGAAGCATAATTTTCTGTCTAGTATAATGATCTTATGCTTTCTTTAATCTTAAAGATTGAGGCTAATTATTTAGTGCACATTGATTTGACTATATATCCAACCTTTCAGATAGGAGTTATTTTTACTTTCATCTGATATCTGTGAAAACATTTTTATTTCTATTATATCAAAGAACATTCAAGATTTCTACATTCTCTATCACATGGAATAACATTCAAGACTTCTATTTCATTCTACTAAAAAGATACGTCAGTACTTTAACTGATTGACAGGTTTTCCTACTTAATACAGAATAAAAATGCTCTGATCACATATCGTATGCTTACATGCATCATTGTTTCATGATTCAAACACAAAAAGCATCTTTCTTTAGATTTAATTAATGTATTTTACATTTGCCATTCAACTTTCATGGAAGAATAAATATTAATCTCATTCATCTAATATTAAATGGCCTCTCATAGCTCTAATGCAGAAACAACAAATCATATGTTTTCATATAAACATTAAGGATGGTTTAGCATCAACTAATTTGAGAACTGAATTGTATCAATATTATTAATAACTTTCCAAAAATTTCAAATACTGTCAATACAAAGTACACATGGAATATAATTACACCTGTCCAAACATCAATGTTCTTGCTCTTTTGAAAAAATATGATCAGATCAATTATCTAATTGCTTTGACTTCACACTGTTCTCTACAATAAATACTCTGGATTAGAGAAAAATCTGAAAGTGTTCTTTAGTTTTTACTTGTATGAATACCCTGATGGACTTACACTTAAGTTTTGATTATTCTGCAAATTTATTGGTCCCATACAATTTCTGTCTCTATGAACTCTCTGGTGATTTCGAAGTTTTATATTTGGGATAAAACTCTTTCGACACATATCACATCTACAGGGTTTCTGTACTATGAATTCTCTGATGTTGAGTAAGGTGTGAACTACGGCTAAAGGCTTTGCCACTTTCTTCACATGTGTAGGGGTTCTGTCCATTACGAATTTTCTAACGTTGAATAAGTCTTGAATGACAGCTAAAGGATTTCCCACATTCTTCACAAGTGTAGGGTTTCTATCAATTATGAATTTTCTGATGTCGATTAAGGGTCGAACGACAGTTAAATGCTTTGCCACATTCTTCACAATTATAGGGTTTTTCTCCACTGTGAATTTTCAGATGTCGAGTAAGGGTTGAATGACAGCTAAAAGCTTTGCCACATTGTTCACATTTATAGGGTTTCTCTCCAGTATGAATTCTCTGATGTTCAATATGTCTTGAACGACACCTGAAGTCTTTGCCACATTCTTCACATTTGTAGGGTTTCTCTCCCGTATGAATTCTCTGATGTTGAGTAAGTTGTGAAATACGGTAAAAGCCTTTGCCACATTCTTCACATCTGTAGCGTTTCTCTCCAGTATGAATGCTCTGGTGTTCAGTAAGGTTCGAATTTCTGTTGAAGGCTCTGCCACATTCTTCACATTTGTAGGGTTTCTCTCCAGTATGAGTGCTCTGGTGTTGTCTCAGGCTTGAAAACTGAGCAAAGAACATGCCACATTCTTTACATTTGTAGGGTTTCTCTCCAGTATGAATTCTTTGATGTTTCATAAGGTTTCCTGATTGGGAAAAGGATATGCCACATTTTCCACATTGGTAGGGTTTTTCTCCAGTATGAATTCTTTGATGTCGAATAAGCTGTGAACTACAGTTAAAGGCTTTGCCACATTCATTACATTTGTG
The DNA here is from genome assembly GCA_004363605.1 of Indri indri. Classification (NCBI taxonomy): domain Eukaryota; kingdom Metazoa; phylum Chordata; class Mammalia; order Primates; family Indriidae; genus Indri; species Indri indri. The sequence continues at coordinate 17,755 of RJWJ010002366.1, forward strand.
GGGTTTTTCTCCAGGATGAATTATCTCATGTTGTCTAAAGTTTGAAAATTGAGTAAAGGCTTTTCCACATTCTTTACATTTGTAGGATTTCTTCTTGGTATAAATCTTCTGGTGTTTAAGCTGTGACCTTTGGTTAAAGCTTTTGCCACATTCTTTACTGGAGAGGTTTTCTTCAGGATGGATTATGTTCTGTTTTCTTAAATTGGGTGACTGACTGAAGACTTTCTCACATTTATTATATCTGCTTGAGTTTTCTTCAGTATGAATTCCCTGATGTTCGGAATGTTTTCCTGACTGGGCAAAAGCTTCCACACATTCATTACATTTGTAGGAATACCCTCGGATTTGGGTATCCTCATGGCTAATAAGCTTTAAACATTGACGAAAAACTTTCTCACGTGTTTTACATTTGCACTGGATTTCTGGATACTGACCTTTCTGATATTTTCTAGAGCACGAGACTTGGCTCAAGTTTTTTTCAGGTTTATTGCATTGACAATTTCTTTCATTAATATAAATATTCTGGTAGTTATTTAGGGTAAAGTTCTGGATAAAGGACATCAAAGTTTTTTTGGATATACAATATTTGTCCCAATTATTTATTCCCTGGTATTGACTAAGCAATGATGATTGGGTTAACACCTTACTATACTGATCATAGTTGTGAATTTTGGCATTTGACGATATTATTGGTTGGTGGAAGAATAATAAAGTTTTAATGAAGGACTCATCGAATTGATCACATTTAGAAATATTTTCTTCAATTTTCAATCTCAGATCTTCAGAAATATTTGACTGAATACTTAATCCAATCCTATATCGACTGTCCTGGGTTTCTCTGGGGCTTTCAAAAGACTGCTTATTGCTTCCTTTAATACGTAGTGCTGAAAAGAAATGCAGATAGAGTTTAAAGGACATGCTGAGTTGAGTGGAAACAAAGGTGAATAACTACTACAGCCACAGAAAGACTGCAGAACATATGGAACTCATCGTGGAAGGTAAAGATTAAGAGCCTTTATAAAGAAATAGGCAACCTTTTTAGTGGGAAAATACACAGAGTACTCCAGAGAAGACACATCCTGCCAACGGTTTGGATTAGTGCCCACAGTGACTGGAGTGGCTGGATGGTTCTAAAATTTCCCCTGAACAAAGCCATTTTCTAAAGGATGAAACAGACCAAAATCTCATTAAAAATGTAAAAACATCAAAGAAACCAAAAAAATATAATCCAATGAAAAGACAAAAATATTTAAGTGACCCTAACGAAGTGAAGATCTATGAAGTAATTTTAAAAGTATTTAAAATATCTGTCTTAGAGATGTTCTATCCCCTCAATGAGAACAGGCAACTACATAAAAGGAGTAAAACAATGCTTAAAAATGAAATCATTTACAAAGAGATTAAAACTAAAGAAAACACCCACAAACATAAACTATGGAGCAGGAAAATAAAATAACTGAATTTAAAGATTCACTAGATACGGTCAACAGCAGACCTGATGCAGTAGGAAAAAAGCAAACCCAGCAGGATTGATAATAGGCCATTTGAAATTATTGACAAGAGAGCAAAAAGAAAAACAATGAAGAGAAGTGAAGAGAGCCTAAGGGGCTTACTACCATCAAGCATGCCAAAATATTGATAAGGGGAGTCCTATAATGAGAGGAGAGAGAAAAATGGGCATAGAGCTTATATGAAGAAATAATGTCTGGGAATATTCTAAAGTCGAGGGAGAAAGAAGCATAGAATTTACAGAAGCTCAACCTACTTTAACTAGGAATAACAAAGAGACCCCAGACCAGACACATTTTAATCAGAGATTGAAGACTTACAAAGAGAATCTTGAAATCAGCAAGCACAAAGTAACCTGGCATGTAAAAGGGCACTCCTATTGGATGATCAACAGATTTTACAGCAAAACAAACAAACAAACAAACCTCGCAGGCCAGAAAGCTGTAGGATAATATGTTCAAAGTGCTAAAAAAATAAAAAATAAAAAGACAACTGCGAGCCAAGAACACTATTTCTGGCAAAAATGTCCTTTAAAAATTAGTTAAAAACAAAAAACCTCAAAGATCAAAAAAAGCTTTAATAAGCCATACCCAAGAGACATACCCTACACAAATTGCTAAAGAGAGTCAGCTCTTCATGCTGAAAAGTAAAATATTAGACACACAGTTATGTGAACTTATAAAGTTCCATGGTAAATGTAATTATATGCTACGTATGGTATTCTGTGTTGTTAATATCATAATGATGGCGAATAAAATACTTTAAATTCTGCTATAGATGCAAAAAGATGAACCCTTAACATAACCATAAATTTTTGTTAATGGATACACAATACAATTTGTGACATCAACGAAATGCAACTGGGGATGTAAAAAGGCAGGGACTTTGTATGCAATTAAAGTTTTCAGCTTAAAATTGTTACAGTCCAAAAAAAAATCCAAAAGTATTTTGAGACAAATGAAATTGGAAGCACCACCAATGAACACTTCTAAGATGCAACAAAAGCATTACTAAGACAAGTTTATAATGATAATTTTTGACATTAAGAGAAAAAGAAAGTTGGTTTTTTTTTTTAGTTTTTTTTCTTTGTTTGTTTGTTTGTATTTGGGAAACAGAGTCTCACCCTGTTGCCCGGGTGAGAGTACTGTGGCATCAGCCTAGGTCACAGCAACCTCAAACTCCTGGGCTCAAGCGATCCTCCTGCCTCAGCCTCCCGAGTAGCTGGGACTACAGGCATGTGCCACCATGCCTGGCTAATTTTTCTATACATTTTTAGTTGTCCAGCCAATTTCTTTCTATTTTTAGCAGAGATGGGGTCTCGCTCTTGCTCAGGCTGGTCTCGAACTCCTGAGCTCAAGCGATCCGCCCACCTCAGCCTCCCAGAGTGCTAGGATTATAGGTGTGAGCCACCTGGCCCAGCAAAAAAGAAAGTTCTTAAAATAAACAACCCAACTTTAACCCCCAAGGAACTTGGGAAGAATAAAATAATCTCAACATCAGCATAATGAAGGAAATAATAAAGATTAGAGCAAATAATTAAATAAGGGTTAGAAAGAATAGAATTAAATCAAAGTAACTTTTCTAAAGAAAGTAGAATTGAGAAACTTTTGGCTAGATTAACTAAGGGAAAGACAACAAGAGAGGACTAAAGAAAATTAAAAGAGAAGACTCATATCTGATATCACAGAAATACAAAGTATAAGACAATACTGTGAACAATTATATGACAACATATTGAATAAATTAGAATAAATAAATAAGTCTCTCAAAACAATCCGCCAAGATTAAATCTTGAAGAAGTAGAAATACTAAACAGACCAATACTGAGGAAAGACATTGAAGAAGTAATTGAAAAAAAAAAAATTCCAACAAAGTGTACCCCAAGGCTGAATGACTTCTTCAGATGTGAATTCTATCAAGCATTTAAAGATTAATTAATGTCATTTCTTCCCGAACTCTTTCAAAGAACTGAAGGGGGAGATAACCTCCAAACTCATGCTATGAGGCCATCTTACCCTCATACTGAAGCCGGATAGGGATACTACAGAAAGAAAACCACAAAACATTATCTCTGATGAAGATACAAGCAAATTCTCAACAAAATAGTAGAAACCAAATTCATCAACCTATTAAAAAGATCATATACCATGAGCAAATAGGATTTATACTTGGGATGCGAGGATGTTTCAACATATACAAATAAATAAAAATGATATACTGCAAAAACAGAAAAGATGCAAATTATATGATCTCAATATGTATTAAAAGTATTTGACGAAATTCAATACACTTTCAAAATACAAACTTGAGACAATATACATACAAAGGTATGTACCTCACCATAATAAAGGTTATATTTAACAAGCCCTCAGGTACTATTATTCTTAACAATGAAGTGCTAATTTTTTTTTTTCTCTAGGATCAGAAACAGGAGAAAGATACCCAATCTCACCACTTTTATTCAGCATAGTACTGGAAGATCAAGCCAAAGCAATTAGGTAATAAAAACAAACAAAAGATATTCAAATCAGAAATAAAGAAGTAAATTTCTCTCTGCTTATAGATGAAGTGATCACATATATAGAAAACTGTAAAGATTAAATCAAAAAAAGTTAGACCTAATAAACCCATTCACTAAAGTAGTAGGTCACAAACTCAGCATTCAAAACTCAATTTCATTTCTATACACCAACAATAAACTATCTGAGAAAAAAGTTAAGGAAATAATCCCACTTACAATAGAATTAAATAGTATAGATTTCTTAAGACTCAATTTAACAGAGGAGGTGAAAGATCTGTTCAGTAAAATCTGACATTAATGAATATAATGGAAGATGCAAATAAACGAAAAGATATCCCATTTGTGGATTGGATTAATATAAAATGTTCATATTAATACTATACAAAGGGATCTACAATCCCTATTAAAATTCCAATGGCATTTTTCACAGAAATAGTAAAGAATTCAAAAATTTCTATGAAACCACAAATTACCCCATATAGCCAACAAAATCTTGAGAGAGAACAAATCTGGAGTCTTCACACTCCTTGATTTCAAACTATTACGAACCTATACTAACCAAGGGTGTGGTACTGGCATGAAAACAGACAAATCACCGATGGAAAAGAATAAAGAAAGCAGAAATAAGGCCATGAGTATATAGTCAACTAGTTTTTGACAAGGGCACCAAGATACAAAAAGGAGAAAGTACAGTGTCTTCAATAAATGATAAAAAGTGCTGTCCTCATGCACAAGAATGAAATTGGACATTCACACCATCAACAAAAATTAACTAAAAATGGGTTAACATTAAATGTAATACCAGAAACTATATAACTTCAGGAAGAAAGCATAGGGAATAATCTTTTTTTTTTTTTCCCAGTGTCTCACCCTGTTGCCCAGGATAAAGTGCAGTGGTGTGATCACAGCTCACTACAACCTCAGTCTTTGGCACAAACTATCCTGCTGCCTCAGCCCCCCATGTCGCTGAGACTACAGGTGCATGCCACCATGCCTGGCTAATTCTTTTTTCTGTGTGTATGTAGACGGGGTCTCATTCTTGCTCAGGCTGTTCTTGAACTTCTGACCTCACATGATCTTCTGCTTTGGCATCCCACAATGCTAGTATTACAGGAATAAGCCACCATACTTGGCTGGAACCATCTCTTTGACATTAGCTTTAGTAATTTTTCTATATCAACCAAAAAAGCACAAGCAGCAAAAGCAAAACCCCAAAACAAATAAGACTACGTCAAACTAAAAAGTTTCTGCACAGCAAAGGAAACAAAAAACAACATAAAATAAGAACCCAAGGATTGGGAGAAAATACACCTGATGAATGTAATATTTAAAATATAGAAGAATCTCAAACAAGTCAATAGCAAATAAAAAGTGAATATGCCTTGGCTGGGCGCGGTGGCTCACGCCTGTAATCTCAGCACTCTGGGAGGCCGAGGCGAGATCGTTTGAGCTCAGGAGTTCGAGACCAGCCTGAGCAAGAGCGAGACCCCGTCTCTACCAAAAATAGAAAGAAATTAATTGGACAGCTAAAAATATATAGAAAAAATTAGCTGGGTATGGTGGCGCATGCCTGTAGTCCCAGCTACTCGGGAGGCTGAGGCAGAAGGATCGCTTGAGCCCAGGAGTTTGAGGTTGCTGTGAGCTAGGCTAACACCACAGCACTCTAGCCCGGGCAACAGAGTGAGACTCTGTATCAAAAAAAAAAAAAAAAAAAAAAGGGAATATGACTTAAAATGTGCAAAGGACCTGAGTAGATATTTCTCCAAAGACATAGAAGGGGCAAATAGGTTTATGAAAAGATGTTTAACATTACTATTCATCAGGGAAATGCAAGTCAAACAATGTTATTGTAATGAGATATCACCTCACACCTGTTATAAGGACTATTATCAAAAAGTCAAGAGATAATAAATGTTGGCAAAGGTGAGGAGAAAAGGAAACTCTTGTACAATGACAGAGGCAACGCACATTGACCCAGCCATGGTGGTAACAGCATGGAGGCTCCTCAAATACTAAAAACAGAAGTAGCGTATAATCCTTCAATCGCACTTCTGGGTATATACAGAAAGGAAATGAAGTCAACAATACAAAGAGATATCTACTCTCTTATATTTATAGCAGATTACACATAATATATAGTACAGTATAGTTCAGTCATATAAAAAAAGGTAATATAAAAGCATAGTTCTCAAATTTTATTGGGTACAACAATGAACTGGAGATCTTGTTATAATGCATGTTCTGGTTCAGGAGATCTGGGTGCAGCCTGAGACTGTTTTCATTTGTGAACACATAGATGGATGAACCAGGTGGAAATTATGGTAATTAAAATAAAACAGAGAAATACAATCACTGTATCACATGAGTTATTTGTGGAATTTAAAAAGGAGAGATCATAGAAGTAGGAAGTAGAATGGTGGGTGCCAACAGTGGGGGAGTGGTGAAATGGGGAGACACTGGTCAAAGAGTACAAAGTTTCATTTACAAGATGAATAAATTCTGGGGATATAATTTACAGGATTGTGAATATAGTTAACAGTACTGTATCGTATACTTGAGATTAAGTAATACTCTCTTAAATAGATTAATTAAGAGAGTAGATGTTAAGTGTTCTCACCCCACTCCAAAATTTGGCAACCATGGAGATGATGGATGCGCTAAGTTCATTGTGTTAATCATGACACAATATACACATATATCAAATCGCCAAGATGTATATCTCAAAAACATAAAATTTATGTTTGTAAAAAAACCGATATGTCAGGAAGAAAGAAAGAAAAAGAACGAACGAACACAGGAACAAATGAACATAAAGGACACATTCTCAGTAAGCTGCATCCCTAACTGAACAAAATTATAATTATTATATTAAGATAATAAGATAACAGTCTAAATATTATTTTATTCTGCCCAATGTTCTAAGCTCCCCGTCAACTATTTTTAGTTAAGAACTCTATATGGAAAGTAGTACATTAAACTATTTTACACATGTGGATATTGTGCATATGCAATTTAAATTTCTAATCTTAGTTCAGATTAGGAAAAAGGAACTGTTAAAGTAAAATATATGATTAGATATTAAAATAAACATTTATCAGGTTCTTCAATCTGTTCTGAATGGGGAAAGAAAATAAATATTTAAAAATTAAATATCTAATAAAGTTTAATATTTAATATGTAATTTGATATTTAATTAAAGAGAGATACTTTGGAAGGCTGCTATGCTCGCCACTATACCACCAACGCAAAGGGAGATCCTTTGTACTCTGATGAATGTACACAGTCTCAATTTCTGTAGAAACACCTTTGAGGCCAGGTGCGGTGGCTCACGCCTGTAATCCTAGCACTCTGGGAGGCCAAGGCAGGTGGATCGCTCAAGGTCAGGAGTTCCAGACCAGCCTGAACATGAGCGAGACCTCGTCTCTACTAAAAAAAAAAAAATAGAAAGAAATGATCTGGACAACTAAAAATATATATATATATAGAAAAAAATCAGCTGGGCATGGTGGCGCATGCCTGTAGTCCCAGCTACTCGGGAGGCTGAGGCAGGAGGATTGCTCGAGCCCAGGAGTTTGAGGTTGCTGTGAGCTAGGCTGATGCCACAGCACTCTACCCAGGCAACAGAGCCAGACTCTGTCTCAAAAAAAAAAAAAAAAAAAAAACACCTTTGAAACTTCCATAGGATTGGAAATTAAAAAAACAGAAAATATTTCACATCTGTCTACAGTATTCCTGGGACTTCTAAACCAAATATCACTATGTCCACTACTATGTTCACACACTTCTGACATGAGGCAGAAACAGAACTTAAAAAATGGTTTAGGCCGGGCATGGTGGCTCACACCTGTAATCCTAGCACTCTGGGAGGCCGAGGCAGGTGCATCATTTGAGCTCAGGTGTTTGAGACCAGCCTGAGCAAGAGCGAGACCCCGTCTCTACTAAAAATAGAAAGAAACTGGCTGGACAACTAAAAATATATAGAAAAATCAGCCAGGCATGGTAGCGCATGCCTGTAGTCCCAGCTACTTGGGAGGCTGAGGCAGAAGGATTGCTTGAGCCCAGGAGTTTGAGGTTGCTGTGAGCTAGGCTGACGCCACAGCACTTTAGCCTGGGCAAAAGAGTGAGACTGTGTCTCAAATAAATAAATAAAAAATAAAAAATAAAAATGGTTTAACATAGAGGTAGTCAGAAATATGCACAGATTTTCCCAGGACTCCCAAGGGAAGGGATGAGTAGATTATGTAGGTCCTCACAAACCATGGAGAGGATTTTGGCTCTCCCAGGGAATTTGATGGAAGATCATTGAAGGGCAAAGGGAATCCTTCAATAATATTTTTCACAATCTTAATAAGAAATAAATCCTCAGGTAATTAAAGAACATGAGAAAGAAGATGTCCTTCTACAAGAGCAAGGGAAATAAACTTAGGCTTCTCAAGAAGTAGTTTCATCCTGTGAACACATTTGAGGCAAGAAAAAATAAGTAATTTCATTGTGCCAGAGCTTCTCAATCCACATTTTAAGGTCTGGCTTCTTCCTTGACCTTTGGACCTCTCACCTGTGTCATCTGTTTCACGCACTCCCACCTACCTGGGTGTTTGGCTACTGTTTCCTCTCTCTTCACATTCCAGGGCTCTTTCATTTGTTTCAAAAAGGTGACCAGGTCCAGCTTAGAGACAGCAAGTTCTATTTTATTAGAAAAAGGCACATGAATTTTGTATGGGGTTTTTTAATTTTCAACTTAGTGTTGTACTCAGCAGAGAAGAGAGAATATTACAGAAGACTGCAGAAAATTATTTTGCAAAATACTATTTCCTGACAGCCACTGTAGAATATTTAAGAAGCATTTTAAATTTGTGGATCCTGTCATTCACTTTTGAGTATGACTGAATCAAAAATAAAAAGGAGGAACTTGGTTTTAAGGTGTAGACAAGAATATTTTACATCACTGAATTCCTGGAATTACTACTAGAGTAAAACTTGCAAATCACCTCAAGAAAGAAGGTAAATAATGAGGTCAAAGATAAAGATTTTTTTTATATTAACAAATCCTTAATTTTTTTTCTCCTGAAAGCAGAAATCTGAAGCTCATTCATAAAAAAACTCCCAAGAGACACTCTGCAAAGGAAAGAAATAAAACCCTTGAGGCATATTACATATTCTGGAGGTAAGTTATTCTCACCCACAGAGACCAGGTTTCTGTAGTTCTCTAACATCACATCCCTATACAAATTCTGCTGAGCAGTGTCCAGGCAGGCCCACTCTTCTGGAGAGAATTCTATGGCCACATCCCTGAATGTCAACAGTTCCTGAAATATAAATAAATAAATAAATAAATAAATAAATAAATAACACACTGACCATGTGGCCATGGGCAGAGTTCTTAGGGTAAAGGTATTCCCATTCCTCCAGAGAGAATTCTATGCCCACATAACTAAATATCAACAGCCCCTGAAATAAATTAAATAAACAATCAACCGTGTGGCCATGGGTAGGATTCTTAATTTGACCCAAGATAAAATGAGGGAGGTAAGACTACTGCGGCCAGGTGCGGTGGCTCACGCCTATAATCCTAGCACTCTGGGAGGCCAAGGCAGGAGGATTGTTTGAGGTCGGGAGTTCAAGACCAGCCTGAGCAAGAGCGAGACCCCGTCTGTACTAAAAATAGAAAAAATTAAGTGGGCATTGGTGGCACGCACTTGTAGTCCCAGGTACTTGGGAGGCTGAGGCAGGAGGATTGCTTGAGCCCAGGAGTTTGAAGTTGCTGTGAGCTAGGCTGACACCATGGCACTCTAGCCCAGACAACAGAGCAAGACTCTGCCTCACATACATACATACATACATACATACATACATACATAAATAAATAAGAAGGAAAGCAAGCAAGCAAGCAAGCAAGAAAGAAAAGATGACTGGCTCTTACATATATGAGTGACCTGAATTACAAAATAAGATACGTTTAAACACATTAATGTTTTTAAGGCTTTCTCTACCTCTTTGGAAAGGGAATGACATACCACAAAATCAGTGTTGATACTATGCTTATATAGAATATGAAATATAAAATAAAGCATCAACACAAAAATATACAGTTTTTAGTGCTATATTTACAACATACAGAATCAGCTGTGTCTATTCCTCAGATGAAAAGCCATGCTGAGTTAGAAGCACATTTCTCAATTTTTATTGGGAACAACAATGAACCGGAGATCTTGTTATAAGGCAGATTCTGGTTCAGGAGATCTGGGTAAGGCCCAGATTCTGCATTTCTAACAAGCTCACCAGTGACGCCAATGCCTTGGGTCTAAAAGCCACACCTTTGAACAGCACAGAGGAAGAACTCTGAGGGAAGAATTTATGGAAGACATGGAATTGAGAGCTTTATAAAATATACAGATTATAACATAATAGGAATCATAGCACCAATCCTATTTTTCTTTTTTTTTTTGAGACAGAGTCTCACTCTGTCACCCTGTATACAGTGCGGCGGCGTCATCACAGCTCACCCCACCCTAGAACTCCTTGGCTCAAGCAAGCCTCCAGCCTCAGCCTTGTGAGTAGCTAGGACTGCAGGTGCCCGTGACACCATGCCCAGCTAAACTTTTCTATCTTTGGTACAGGCTCATTTTTTCTACTTTTGATAGAGACGGGGTCTCACTCCTGCTCTGGCTGGTCTCAAACTCCTGACCTCAAGTGGTCTTCCACCTCGGCCTCCCAGAGTGCTAGGATTACAGGCATGATCCACTGTGCCCAGCCGCAGCAATCCTTTTTGAACATTTGTGCTTAAAAGCACAAAAATTATCTATGACAAAAATAACAATACACATCTTTTATGAGAATATTTTGCCAATTATCCAGTAAACAGTAGTGCTTGAGTTTTACCCCAGTTTATCTGACCTAAAATTTATTTCAAAGGGACATACATGCCCATATACAGAGACAACCCCAACCAAATATCGGGGCATATTTCCTGAGTGATAAGAGTTATGAAAACAAGAGGGCAGCAAAACAAAATTGATCAAATAATGCTTACATTTTATGCATACAAATACATAGAAATGTTAACTATATACACATTAAAAGTCACAGAGTAGAACATTTTGTGTAAATAAATATAATTGTTAAAAATTAAAAATCTGTCAGTGATTTTTAAACATACTACAGAGACCACAGCACACAAAGATATTAACTAAAATAAAAGCTATTATTCCTGAGCCTTTTGTTTTTTTTCAGTTATTGTTCCATTTATTCTATGTGCCCAGTTACATTTTAAAGTAGTTTTATATATGAACAGGGAGTGACGAGGGGGGCTTAGTTTCCTTTTTTTTTTTTTTTTTAAAGACAGAGTCTCACTCTGTCACCCCAGGTAGAGTGCAGGGGCATCATGACAGTTCACTGCAACCTCCAACTCCTGGGCTCAAGTGATCCTCCTGCCTAAGCCTCCTGAGTAGTTGGGACTACAGGTGTGTACCATGACACCTGTCTACTTTTTCTATTTGTATAGAGATGGGGTCTCCCTCTTGCTCAGGATGGTCTTGAACTCCTGAGCTCAAGCAAGTCCCCCACCTTAGTCTTTCAGAGTGCTAGGATTACAGGGGTGAGCCACCGCACCCTGCCTGATTTTAACTTTTTAAACCCTATCCTTATCTATTTTGTAATATACAATAACAAGCAATTTAACCCAAACATATAGGGTTTTCTAGGAAAATTATATTAGAAGCTTAATATTTATTCTTAACAAGGTAAAGACAATAGGATCAGTAACCATAATAATAACTCTTCCTTCCATGATTTGCCCTTCAGTGGTGACATCAGCACTCACCAACATAAGGGAAGTGGTGCAAATAAAGCCCAAGTTCCCTTGTAAATCTCCTTTTTGGTGCTGAACACAAATGCTAAGTGCAAGCATTTATACATTTTTCTCTATAATGAAAGTTTCTGGACATTGAAGACCATGACTGCTTCATCTGGTTTTCTCATGGACACATGAAAGAAAGGCAATGGATTTATATACCAGTTTGCATCTCCAGCCCACTTCCTTGTTTTTCACCCAAGTACCAAGACACTGGAGCAACTCCCATCTGGGCACCAGCCAAGGAGATTCCTTCTGTGAGGAGAGAAACAAACCCTGGTTCATTCATTTCTCTCCCTCTGAGATGGAATGAGGATTAAACTTTGTCAGCCTAAACCCAGTCTGCACAGAACATCCCCAACATGTCAAAGTCTCCCAGATCCTGTTAAGAGAGTCCCTAGTGGCTGGGTGTAGCGGCTCATGCCTGTAATCCTAGCACTCGAGGAGGATAAGTTGGGAGGATTCCATGAGCTCAGAAGTTTGAGACCAGCCTGAGCAAGAGCAAGACCCCATCTCTACTAAAAACAGAAAAATTAGCTAGGTGTGGTGGCAAATGCCTATAGTCCCAGCTACTCAGGAGGCTGAGGCAGGAGGATCTCTTGGACCCAGGAGTTTGAGGTTGCTATAAGCGATGGTGACACTATGGCACTTCAGCCTTGGCAACAGGGCAAGACTCTGACACAAAAAAATAAAACAAAAAAAAGAGAAAGTCCCTAGTGACAGACTGATGCCTCCATGGTGATGCAGGCAGCAGACACTCAGGCTGACTGTGTGGGTCCGAAGAGAGAATAAGCCTGCCTGGCGAAGCACTGACCCTGGACCAGCTGTGCGCTATTACCTACCCACGACCAGCTAACACTGGGGTAAGAGGCGCGACAAGAATACCCTAATTCCCAGTACCACAGTGTACAGGCAGGTACTGTTGTGGTCATGGCAATGGCTATTTTGTGGCCCTGCCCTCTGGCTGCTGAGGTGCTTGTTTGTACTTACAGATTCTACCACCACATTCTGTTTACACCAGGAACCCCTCACACAACTATAGCAGCTGATTGGACAAGATCTGGAAAATTCGGAGGGCTCACTCCAAAAATGGGGCTGTAAGATATCTATGTTGATCTCTCTCAATGCAGAAAATGTTTCCCCTGGGTTTTCTGTATTCGCTCAGTTCAACACATGGCCCTGTCTTGTCAATCCCAGATGGGGGCCAAATCTTCTACGAAGTTTCTAGATGCAATCAAGCAGGCTCTGTGCTCTTGTGTGTTACAGCAAGGGGAGGGAAGCTGGAGTAGAGATCACCTCAAGGAAAGGCTCTAACACATTATGAAGAAGTCCAGGATTTAAATTTTGGAGCTATAGATTTAGGTCTCAGAGAGATGGGAGATTTGCAGGTGCCTTCTGCACATCCATGAACATTGGTGCAAGAGGAGGGGGAATTTGAGAGTCTAAGGCCTATTCAATGCACATGTGCAAGGCTGGTTGAGTTTTGGGCACCATGGACTCTGACTCAGTTTCATTCGTTCATTCATTCATTCATTTATTGAGACACAGTCTCTCTCTGTTGCCTGGGCTAGAATGCCATGGCATCAGCCTAGCTCACAGCAACCTCAAACCCCTGGGCTCAAACGATCCTCCTGCCTCAGCCTCCCAAGTACCTGAGACTACAGGTGGGTACCACCACAACTGGTTAATTTTTGTTTTTAGTAGAGACAGGGTCTCACTCTTACTCAGGCTGGTCTCAAACTTCTGACCTCCAGTTCTTGCACATCTTTTCTTTAATTTATACCCAAGCATGATTTTCTGTTTTTGTAAATGGTATTCTTAATTTCATTTTCCAAATGTCCATTGATGAGATACAGAAATAAAATTGATTTTTATAGATTAAAAAAAAAAACAAAAAAAAACTTCTAACCTCAGGCGATCCTCCTGCCCTGGCCTCCCCAAGTGATAGGATTACAGGCGTGAGCCACCGTGCCTGGCACAGTTTCAAGTTCTGAAGATACCAAATGCACTTAAAGAAAGCTGGCATGACTGATTGCTGCCCTGTGAAGTTATTATTTTTTGTAGAAATCTGCTCTAACATCTCTGGAAGAGATGGTAGATTCCAAATAGGCAGAGAGACAATACTGCCTACAGATTCTGGAGCAATGTACAATTTGCTGCATAACTGTGGGTTGTTATTGGAAGCCCCACAAAAAAAGACCTTCTACAGTGAAACGTGTTGGGCACCTTATGTTTATATCTTGTCTGAAAACTCTGGACAACATTTCACAAATATAATCAGTAAGAAAATTATCTCCAGCTCCAGAAAAATGATCCACAATGGTAGAACAGAAAGAAAACTGTTTTATTACACAATTAAACCAGAATGTGATGTTCATCATATGCAATCTGCTATGAGACTCCAACAATAAAGAAGATTTGCCATAATTAGTCTCCAAGCAGAAGACCTGACAGCACCATTTGTCATATATTCTACACCCTAAATTCACCTGGTAGTTTAGAGGCTATCTCTGTTTTGGCTATATTAAACAGAAATTTGAATTGGCTATATTCAAAGGAAAAATATACTCCTCTTGTCTTCATGACAAGATTTAGATTTCCAACTAGGATCCAGGTGCTTCCTCAAGGTAGGCTCCTACTTTTCTATAAAAACTTTTGCAAAGTATTCTATCTTCCTGGCTATTTAAATTTCAAAGCAATAGTTCCCAGATCCTAGAGAAAAATATTCTAGAGTCAAAAAGAATGACAAAAGTTTTATATAGCTCTTAAAATAATTTACACATATTTTGTAGAGGCATAGAGAAAATTCCTATATAAAACTTTCCTAAATTAAACACTTCAAGAGAAAGGAGGGTGCCAAAATCTCTTTCCACATTTTCAATTTTGAGAATTAAGTCTCAGATTTCTAACCTGCATTTGCTCTTACCCCAGCCAGCTCTAGGGCCATGGTCTTGAACTTATGGACATCTGTAATCCAGGAGGTGCTACATTCAGGAACCAGAGGGGTTGGCTTGGCACACTGAGTGGACAAAAGGGAGTTTGTAGATAAAAACAGGCAGAAGAGAGAAGGTGCTATCAAGGACCCATGGGTAGGGGACAATGCAGTGTCGGTGGAAGGACTGGTTTTTGCTACAGATAGGAGCCCAGGCGGGGCTATGTCTCAGTCCTGTGTCCACATGGGAGATGAGATTATGACTGGGTGCTCCAGAGCCTTGGTTGGAGGGACCAGATTTCTCCTACAGATTCAGTGTTGGCAGTTGGAATTATCCAGGAGTCATGTAGGTACCTGTATGGATTTTTGGTGGGCAACTTTAGGAGCAAATGTGCTGGGGGTGCAATCCCTGAGCTTGGACCCTTGTCCTGAAAGGGGCATGGCCATGTCATTACTTAATGCACATGTGAGTGCACAGGAATCGTGGTGGCAGCAGGCTGTGACAAGGGAACTGAAGGCAGACCCTCTTTTACCAGGACACAGAAACCTCAGAAAAAGAAAATACCTCAGAGCTTTCTGAGGAATGTGAGGTACGCAAAATTGATCAGGCCCACAGAGACATGACTATATGACTTACTGTCAATCCTCTAACCCATGCCTGGGGGCAATTATTTAAAGACATTTTTTTCCAGACTAGCTGCCTCACCCATTATCTTGATATTTCTGGAATTTTTTATACAAAAAACAAAGTATAGCCAATCAAGAGCTTATGTAATTTTAATGTAAATTATTGGTAAACAACTTAGAAACTGCCTCTCCTCTTTTTCCCTTAAAAGCCCACCTGTGGCCAGGCGCAGTGGCTCACACCTGTAATCCCAGCTCTCTGGGAGGCCGAGGCGGGTGGATTGTTTGAGCTCAGGAGTTCGAAACCAGCCTGAGCAACAGCGAGACCCCGTCTCTACTAAAAATAGAAAGAAATTGATTGGACAACTAAAAATATATAGAAAAAAATTAGCCGGGCATGGTGGCACATGCCTGTAGTCCCAGCTACTCGGGAGGCTGAGGCAGGAGGATTGCTTGAGCCCAGGAGTGTGAGGTTGCTGTGAGCTAGGCTGATGCCACGGCACTCTAGCCTGGGCAACAGAGTGAGACTCTGTCTCAAAAAAAAAAAAAAAAAAAAAGCCCACTTGTAACAGCTGCTAACAGGAACTTATATTCAGGGCAAATTGAATCTATGTTCCTGGGTGGCCACCATCAAACTTTGCACATGAATACTCTCTTTAAATTAGATTCTGGCCTATTTGACTCTTTTAGGTTGATAGTCATCTGTCCCAGCTGGAAAGACACACAGAACCACGTGACAATTTGTGATAGTACAGCCCATGTGCAGGAGGACAGAGCGTGCTTTCCCTGAGACACAGAGTCTCCTTCCAGCCCAAGCCCTGCCTGACCCACACTGGGTGAGTTCGCAGGCATCAATGTGTCCTAGGTCCCCCAAATGTCCTTCACTGTAGACAGTTGACTTAAGTGGGGAAACCTGTGCACAAAAAACAAGTCCCTTTGTTTTGGGTATCTCACAGGGCATATCAGCAGAAATTATTACAGCATGAACATGAAGGTGTCTTCACTTCAGGTTCCTTTCGAAATAAATGAGCAACAGTGGAGCCTGGTTCAACAATGTGTGGTGGAAATGGATGGAAGCCGTTAACAATGATGCCATACACAAAGGACGTCTTGACACATGTAATGTAATAAAAGAGATTAGAGCAGCATTAAAAAATCTAATTCTGTTGTTTTTGCTTATTTTGTGTGTATATGTTTTATGTAAATTGTGGTAAAATATACCACCCCTTTTAACTACTTATATTTTCTTATTTTTCAAAGTATAATTGCTTGGCCAGGCATGGTGGCTCACGCCTGTAATCCTAGCACTCTGGAGGGCTGAAGCGCGAGGATTGCTTGAGTTCAGGAGTTCAAGACCAGCCTGAGCAAGAGCGAGACCCCATCTCTACAAAAAATAGAAAAATTAGCCAGGTGTGGTGGCACATGCCTGTAATCCCAGCTACTCGGGAGGCTGAGGCAGGAGGATTGCTTGAGCCCAGGAGTTTGAGGTTGCCGTGAGCTAGGACGACGCCACCGCACTCTAGCCTGGGTGACAGAGTGAGACTCTGTCTCAAAAAAAAAAAAAAAAGTATATTGCTTAGGTCAAATTGAAAACATCCATTTTTCAAATGTACTTTGAGAGCATTGAATCTTTTAAAATGATATCTAAAGTGTTTCACAGTGAACACACAATTGTAATTTAATATTTGTTATAAACAATTTTTATTTGTTGACTACATTCCAAAATCTTTTAAGACACTTCTTAGAAATGATTAATCCAATAACATGCCCACAATATAGTAACCATATGGGACATTCCCAATAAGAAAATAATTTAAAAATTTACACATTTTAGATTATATATTAGTTGACCAAAGAGGTGTATGTATGGTGGCAAATAACTCTTGTTGTGTATACATAAATACTTCCTGTGATGCAGAAACTCATCTAGGATAAATTAGAAAAGAAGCTGCTTGGTTACAATAAGTCTCTATAGAAGAACTTGGATTTAATTTTCTTCATGATGTTTTTAGTTGGCTCCCCAGTGGAATATGGATTTGTTGTTATTCTGCCACACAAAGTCTCTTTTTATAATCCTTATGTGCATTGTATTTCTACTAATTCAATTATTAATGATACGTGTCTCTCATTGTTTTGCTTCTAAGAAAATTAAAGTCATGGCATTCTAAAGACTGGAGATGATAAAAAGAGTGACAGCAGCTATATACATCAATGACTTGACTGAAATCTCATTTTTGCCTCTCTGAAATACCATTCAAATTTTCTTCTTGGGCATTCACAAAATTCCTCACTGATACATATCCTCCTTCCCCACAACCTGTCATGGAACAGGACTATGTGGGAATTAGCCCTCTCAGTGTGAGGGAAACTCTGACGCTTACACTTTTATCACTAATGCTCTCAAAAAGAAGAATTTTGATCAAAAGGGGAACATGAGAAAGAAAAGAAACATTTTTCTTTACTTTGAGGAATACAAGCCTCCTCTAAGTTATAAAGCCCAGAGAGTGACAGGAATGAGTCAGCAGTCATGTCCCACTCCATTTCTGACCCTTCAGCTAAGTAGTAATCTCCTGAAGGTGTTTGCCATACGGACTCTAGACGGACGAACAAAAGCTATAAATTAACAATGCTGCTTCCTCAACAACATAACTTATACCTTATAGTTCAACAACGTACAGCCAATCATTTATCAATGCTTGGGCGAACCAGTGAGAATTCTTGACAAACAACTTTTTTATTGGTCCAATTCTTTTTTCCTTTTTCCTTGAAAAACACGCTTGTAGTAAAGCAAAAATGGAGCTCATATCCAAGGTTACCTGGATCTGAGCCTTCCAGGCACCTATCCCTAACTTGGCTCAAGTAAATGCTTTAAAAATATATTTTGTACTTTAGTTTCTTCCTTTGGGTTGACAAATTTATAAAGTAATAGCACTTGAGAACAAAACCAACAAGGACATTATTAGCAACATCATAAACTTGAAACAACTCAAGCCTTAAAATCTGTGGAATGGGGGAATATATTGGGTGACCCACAGACTCAAAGAGCAGCAGGTGTGCCACAGCACAAGGCACAGAAACCATAAAAACACCTTTTCAGCATAATGTTGATGGTATATTAATAGTAACAGTAAGGTACTGAAAACTCAGAAGAAGCAAAACTGAGGTAAGCACTGCTTTATGATAAATAGATGGTCAAGTTACAAAGAACAAGAAAAACAATCAGGAGTGTGGGAGTCCATGTGCAATTACATTACTTTTTAAACTCAGCATAAAACAAACAACTCACTTCAAAAATGATCTTTGCTTGTTCAGACCATGTCACTCAGCACACTCATATTTTCAGCCAAGGAAATAAAAGAGCTCAAACTCCAATCATGGAATAAAATCCTTAAATACTTGGGAAAACAGGAATTATACGACAAAAAAGATTTTATAAAGTGCTCCTCCCATGGCTGGCGTGAGCAGGCTGGGAAACCTGCAGTGGAGGCTTCCCAGGAAGAACTAACTGGGCCTCCAATGACCTCCTGTGGGGCTCAAGACTGGCCTTAACATGGAGTCCTACTGGGCTCAGACCTCCACTATTTAGTCAGGATTATTTACATGATTTTTTATAAGAAAACACACAGTTTTTAAAGAAGACAGCAAAGTCACTCAAACTCAGTGTTTATGTTTATAGAATAAAAGGAAATTCTAAGAGGGAAAAATTCAAACCATAAGCGTTTTTCCTCTGCTCTCACAACACAACAATTAACACAGAAGATTTCTGTGACCAAAGGTGAGGAGACTTCTCCCTATCGAGAAGCAAGCACTCAATTTTCCAGGAGACACCAAGTCGGTATCCTCAAACCAAGTTCAATTCCAACACTATCTACTTGGAGATGGGGAATGGGTACAGAGCATTCATGTCCTTGCCAGACTCACCTCCTTCCAGGACCTCCTCACCTCCTCCAGGTATTCAGCTATCTGGAAGATATCCAAACCCCATCCTTTCGAGTTTTATGGAAGCTTCATTTCATTCACATATTTAATAAACCACAGGTCATTGGTAATCAAGTTAACCTTAAGCCCCCTTTCCTCCCTGGAGGTGGGGGGTAGAACTAAAAATCCCATTCATCTTGGCGTGTGTCTAGTTCCCTTGGCAACCAGCCTCCCATCCAGTGGTTTCTAGGAGCTTCCCCAAAATCCCCTTATTAACATAAGCTCAAGAATTTTAAAGAGCTTTGTTGTAAATAACAAAAGACTATCTTTCGCCTGTACAGATCAGTAGCTACCTCAGACACCAAAGACAAAAGACTAAACAATCTAACAAAGGATATTCTTGTTCCTCTAATAACTTAGGAAATAACAAACCTTACAGGAGCTGAGCAACAGGAATCATGGGAAAAAAATCAAAATATATCTATTACAATATCACAGAATTTGTAAGGCACTAAAATGTCATACCTCAAGAGGAAAAACAAAAGTATGTATCCCTTTTAATCAACAAACAGGTCATTTAATTATTATTTGCATGATAAATCACTTAGTAAACACATTTAGGAGTTGCCAAATTCTCCTAAGATTTATGGTTAAACTTCAACATCCAGACAACAGGACACGAAACAGAGTTATCCATTGTCGCAAATCCTCTATCCTGCAAAAAAGAGAGGGATGGATGTTTTGGTGAATCTTTTGTCATTCACCAATTTTTCCACCCTACTTTCTTGCAGAAACGTATTCATTTTTCTGCAACCAAAATTGAAGAGAGATTTTTTTTCTATTTCCTTTCCCAGGTAACATTCCCAAAGCTAAGGCCTGGAATTCCCAAATCACCTCCACATAAAAAAACAGACGTGAGGGCCGGGCGCGGTGGCTCAGGCCTGTAATCCTAGCACTCTGGGAGGCCGAGGCGGGCGGATTGTTCTGAGCTCAGGAGTTCGAGACCAGCCTGAGCAAGAGCGAGACCCCGTCTCTACCAAGAAC
>RJWJ010002366.1:38251-88842 GCA_004363605.1 Indri indri
AAAAAAAAAAAAAAAAAAAAAAAAAAAAAAAAAAACAGATGTGAGAAACTTACTACACTCACTCTGGGAAGAAAAATGGTAAATAAGAATTTTTAACAAGTGGAATATATGACCAGATTTTTTTTTTTTTCCTGAGATCTGTTTTTCATGTTTCTTTGAAAATATTTTGTCAGGCTTAGCCCCCCAGCCCCAGGGCAGATTTTCACTCTCTTTGGTTTCCTGAGCACACCACAATGACTCTCCTGCCCCCAGTGCTAGACTCATACTTTTCTGTTCAGCCCCAGATCCTTTCGGGAACAGAGAGAGGGTATTCTTTCTAGAGAGGTTTTCACCCCGGATGGGACCAGGCTTGGGACCGAGCAGAGGAAGCCAAATCCAGATTCCATGCCCCCTCTTGGACACTTCTGGGCCCCTCCCAAACCACACCCAGGCCCTTGCCAGGCTGAGTGGGTTGGGATGGCCCAAAATAAGGTCATTAAATCCATCTCCCAACTCACCCCTGAAATATAAGACAGAGAGGAAAGAAAATATTCTTACCTTTCCAGGTGTACTGCTAAAATTCATCTTACAGTTAAAGAAAAACTGAAGCTGAAATAAGCTGAAATATTTTCCAGATGACAAACCCAGGGAGGGGCAGTGCTTACAGAAACACAGAAATGTGTGACTCAATTGTCAAGTCAGGCCATCCTATCACTTGGCACATCTGCTCGCCCACCCACATCTCACTCACTGAAGTACCGGATGACCCTTCTCCCAGGAGACACTGCACTCTGCTCCCCGTGTCTGAAGTGCATTTTGCTTTGCAGGTTCTTGTACCACCTCACTTGGGTCTGTTTTCCTCATCCTTTGAGGTAGTTTTTCTCCATTCACAAGTGTGAGAAAATTCAGAGGGCAGGAATCATTTGCCTTTTTTCCTCAATGCCAGCACCCAATTGGCATGCCTCTAAAAAATGAAAACCAGGATTTGGGGAAGAAAATCTTAATGTCTCAAGAACTTAGCTTTTTAGATGAAGAAAATAACAGGAGAATCCTTTCAGCCCCAAGGCATCCTGATGCTCTCCCAACAGGCTCCACCCCCATACCTCCAGCTGTCCTCTTGGAGAAAACACAGGGGCTGATATTCACTAGACATTCCAAGAGACAAGGCCACTGTGTCATCCCCAGACATTGGAAACCCAGGACCAGGAAAAAACAGGAGGGCGGTTGAGAACACATCACCCTATAAACTTTCTCAAGAGAAACCTCAACCCAAAGACATTTTGCTAAGATGTCTGTGCCTAGGGAAGATAAGATGGAGAGGTGTGAAGAATTGTTAAACCAGAATGCCAAGTGAATGTTCTCTGATTTCCTCATGTGAAATGTTCAGAAACACGAATATTTTAAAAAGAGCCACCCACTGCTCTCTGAAAAAGTATAAACAATTAAAATACTCCAGCTCTTTGAAAAGTATAATTAAGGACCAAGAGTGTGGATAACGTGAATTGGTGAAAGGAAGTTGATATTTGGGAATGGGCGGGGGGAGCTTAGAAATTTAGGATTTTACTGCAAGCCCTAGGAGAGTTAAGCTGGGGGAACAGGGTGGTGGATTTGAGATTCTGCTTGCCATATATTTCGAAAATGCAGGGAGAAACAACTCCTTCTGTGGAGTGCTACAATAACTAAATGATTGGCAATTAGACTAAACTGACTCTTGAGCCCTGGCTTCCTACCGGAGTACTGAAATCTAACGCAAATGCATTTTTTGTAAATTACTAACTTAGAAACAAAATTTATGCTTAACCAGCTACAAAACTACCAATTAACCTCTGATTGTCAGGGACAGAAAAACAAGTGAGAGATAATGGAAACTGGAACAACAGAAATGAGAAAACATTTATAGAAAAACTGTAAGGAGGAAATGGTTGCAAAAAAATAAAAAGAGGAAATAGTTATTTCAGCCTTAAAAAATGGGGTAATTGGCCAGGCACGGTGGCTCATGCCTGTAATCCTAGCACTCTGGGAGGCTGAGGAGGGAGGATCGCTAGAGCTCAGGAGTTCGAGACCAGCCTGAGCAAGAGTGAGATCCCATCTCTACTAAAAATAGAAAGGAATTAGCTGCACAACTAAAAATATGTAGAAAAAATTAGCCAGGCATGGTGGTGCATGCCTGCAGTCCCAGCTACTCGGGAGGCTGAGGCAGGAGGATTGCTTGAGCCCAGGAGTTTGAGGTTGCTGTGAGCTAGGCTGACGCCACTGCACGGCACTCTAGCCCGGGTAACAGAGTGAGACTCTGTCTCAAAAAAAAAAAAAAAAAAAAAAAAAGAATGGGGTAATTAGGCCATGGAACACACTGACCACCAATTGAGGCATGAAAAAACACTACAAACAGTTATGGAACTTTCCCCAACATACCTATACTAGAAAGAATTACTGGAACATAACCTTTAAGTTATGTCCAAACATAGAATCCAGTCCCCAAAACAGTGACGTATAATTTATGAACAGTTATAACTTTTACCTAAACCTAAGACATAAAAGGAAAAACACAGAAATAGTGTCTTCTCCACTTGTAGAGACAGACCAATTTCCCCTTAGGAAATGCACTTTCAGTTTGCACCCTTAAACTTTTCTAGAATAAATTATTCACGAATAGTTGCTGAGTGTCTGCCGTCTCTCTCCATTGCACAGGGCCAAGACTTGCAATTCCTCCAAGCCAGGAGCCCAAGAACTGGGGCGACACTTCAAAGTCCAGCCGTGGACTGAACTGTGACATGATTGCATAACCAGAAGATAACCACCGTCATACTCCAAAAAAAGCGACTATAAAATTATAACAAATCAATTATTGAATTTGGTTTGCTTCCTCATGCACCTTACAAAAGCCTTTCCTTCAATCCACTCCTGAGGACCCCCAAACACAAACCATGGCTGGGGACTTCCTGACTCGTATATCGCCGTTTGCTCTAGTAAACCCTTTAATATTTCAACGTTACCTCAGTTTAATTCTTAACGGGAGAAAGGACAGATTGGGGACGCCATGGACCCAGCAACTGAGTCGGGATTCTCCCCTGATGACCCTCTTGTCTTTACTGAACAACCTGGAGGAGAGGCGGGGCTGCGGGTGCAGAGCTGCCCAGACAGCGCTCCCGGCCGTGTGAGGTCACCTGTGGAAGGGTCAGCACACCCAGGGTCCTGCCTGTGTTTCTAGTTCCCACCCTGTGGCCAGAGGGGTCTGAGGGCCGAGCTACCAGCGGCGACTCATGTCCGCAGACTCTGGAGACGACGCCGGGGGGCTGGGACCCGCCGCAGCAGGTTCTGGTCAGTTCCACGCCCCAGCACAACCGGCCGCACGCACTCACCACTTCCTGGCTCCCGTGTTGTCCCGGCATCCTGCTTACAGATCTTGCAGTATCCGAAGGTCACAGGGCGACAGAGCCTGCGGCAGAGAAACCTGGACCTTCCAGAGAGAAGCAGGAGCAGCAAACACGGATTGAACTTGGCGGGCTGACGAGAGACTAAAGCCGGGGCAGCTTGTAGAAGCCGCCCCTTCCTCTTCCGCTTCGAGCCTGATTGGACAGTTGCCATCCCAGCGCTCCTGACTGGATAGAACACCAGGCCCCTCCCCTTAATCCCCTGAGTGACAGCTAATGGGATCCCACCTATTCAAAGCTGCAGCCAGGGTTCCTCTTCCTACTGGGAGCGCTGCCTGGAGGCCATTTGCATTTAACCTTGTATATAATGTTATATCCATTATGAATGATATACATAATATTGAAAATTGGAACCTGCAATGATAAAATGTTTTCAAATTTCAAGTTTTGGGCCAGGCGCAGTGGCTCACACCTGTAATCCTGGTGTTAGGTCTGGAGGCGAGAGGGACACACACGAAGCCTCATATGTAGTAAATGCTGTTTATTTTGAGCATCTGGGTGCAGATGGGTGGAGGCCGAAAAAAGGTGTCCATGAGAGAAAGGAGAGCCTTGGGTTTTATAGAGGGTTTTTCTTGGAGGAGTAAATAAATTCTTTTCAAACAACCCGGAGGGATAAGGAAAGTGAGTTCCCCTCTTGCATTCCATTCCTTTATCTCCCTGGGGAACAACCAGAAGGCATAAGAATAGTCCTTATCAGGAGGGATAAGGAAAGTAAGTTCCCCTTCTGCGTTTCTTTCCCTTATCTCCCTAGGGGTCTGGCAAAGGCTATGTGCCTAATACACCCCTAGGAAGGGGAGAGTGGTGGGTTTCACAGGAGGTTTGGGTGAAAGTTTGGGGGTGGTGAGTTCTTTAAGCCTAACATTCCACCATTTTTATTATATACCTGTAAGAAAAGGAAGGACAAGATATGAGAAAGGGAAAAAATTAAAAATTAGAAAGATTGGGAAGCAGGTGTTTTTGTCGTTCCCAGCAGGTTGCCTGCTAGTTTGGGAGAGAAGCAGCAAAGAGAGTAGGGAGAGCTCAAGATGGATCTTTAGCGTTATTAGAAAATTAGGAGATTCAAGGCCACCCTAACACCTAGCACTCTGGGAGGCTGAGGTAGGAAGATCGCTTGAGGTGAGGAGTTTGAGACTAGCCTGAGCAAGGGAAAGACCCCATCTCTACTAAAAAATAGAAAAAAAAAATTAGCCAGGCAAGTAAAGATTAAAAATAAGTAAATAAATTAGCTGCCCAAGGTAGCATGTGCCTGTAGTCCCAGCTACTTGGGAGGCTGAGGCAGGAGCATCGCTTGAGCCCAGGAGTTTGAGGTTGCTGTTAGCAAGGCTGATGCCATGGCACCGTAGCCCAGGCAACAGAGAAAGACTCTGTCTCAAAAAAAAAAAAAAATTCAGGTGTTGGGTCGGGCATTGTGGCTTGTGCCTGTAATCCTAGCACTTTGGGAGGCCAAAGCAAAAGGATCACTTGAGGCCAACAGTTTGAGGCTAGCCTGGGCAACATAGTGAGACCCACATCTACCAAAAATTTATAAAAAGCCAGGTATGGTGGTGCATGCCTGTATTCTCAGCTACTCAGGAGGCTAAGGCAGCAGGATCCCTTGACCCTACGGATTGGAGGCTGCAGTGAGCTATCATCACGACACTGCACTCCAGTCTGGGCATCAGTGCAAGACCCTGTCTCTAAAATAAATAAATAAATAAATAATTCTAAAAACTATAAATAAAAAATTAAATGAAATAAATAATAAATAATTTATAACTTTCATGGCCTGTGGTTTTTTGAGGAGGTAGCCTGAGTTTTCCAAAGGGAGGCAATCCTCTCAGGCAGCAATGCCTGCTACAACTAAAGTAGGAGTCTCGTGTGTCATTTTAAATATTCAACTAGCAACAGAAAAGAACAACAAATATGAAATTGATTGTAATAATTTAACTCAATATCTCCAAAATATTATTTCAATTTGTGATCAATATATCATTAATAAAGCATTTTGGGTACTTAATCTTTCAAATCCACTCTGTATTGTAAGCTTCCAGAACATCCCAATTAAGACAGCACATTTGGATGTATATATTTGATTTTCCCACTTTTATTTATATTACAGTTGATCAGTGGGGCCAGGGACTAATTATTTCTTTTATATACTTATCATGTATCGATTAGTATTTTTCTGATTTCACTGAGGGTTGCAAAATACTAGTTTTCTAATTCTGTTATAGACTCTGCATGTAGTAGTTATTCTTCTATTAAGAACTGCATTTTCTCATGAGCTCTTCATTACATTCAAATCTAACCTGTCAGGAAAGAAAGGATAAAAGCTTGATTCTTTTTTTATCCATTGTCATAACAATGATGAAGTGACCCCGGCAAACAAAGAAGACACATAAATAATATTTTCCCTAACATTGTATTTGTGTATTTCATAGCATTCACTACACTGCAGTTGTATCTATTTTTGAGTTCAAATTGTCCCATCTTAGGTCAGTGAGGGACACTTCACATTACCCTGTGTCCTTGTGCCATGAGACCATGTTTTGAGAACTTTCTTATTCTCTGGAACAAACACATATGTGTGTTTTCTTTCATCTTTTACACAATTTACAAATAGACGTCCTATTTGGTATATTCCTTTTTATTTGACTTATAGTGTTTCCTCCCACGCACACTATCCTGGTTTTATATTGTGTATTTTATCAAACTTATTTGTATTAACATTTCTTTTTTTTTGAGACAGAGTCTCACTGAGTTGCCTGGGCTAGAATGAGTGCCGTGGCGTCAGCCTAGCTCACAGCGACCTCAAACTGGGCTCAAACGATCCTTCTGCCTCAGCCTCCCGAGTAGCTGGGACTACAGGCATGCGCCACCATGCCCAGCTAATTTTTTCTATATATTTTTAGTTGTCTGATTAATTTCTTTCTATTTTTAGTAGAGACGGGGTCTTGCTCTTGCTCAGGCTGGTCTCAAACTCCTGAGCTCAAACAATCCTCCCGCCTCAGCCTCCCAGAGTGCTAGGATTACAGGCCTGAGCCACCGCGCCCGGCCTGTATGAACATTTCTTGATTTGAGTCACAAGCCGGGTTTATTCTCACAGCTTGTAGAAATATTTACCAAAGTTTTCTTCTACTATTTGCAGGTTTCCAATTTTTTCCATTTATATGTCTTCTTTATTTGTACTTTATCTTACTCTAGCACATAAAGAATAAATCAATTATCTTCTTTATCAGAACATCCAGTTCTCAAACACTAACTATTAATAAAGCCTCCTCCTTTCTAGTTTTTATTGTGTAACCTCTTTGATGCAGTTTGGTGGATTTCTGAACTTTTCACTGTCCCAGTCTGCTTGCCTGTTTTTGCATCAACACCACACTGCTTTAATTATAGAAGGTGTTAGTGTGTTTTAATGTCATATAACACCAGAAGTACTCATTGTGGTTTTTTTTTAGGGATTTTGGCTATTCCCGTATGTTTGTTTTTCCATGTACACTTCGCAAAATCCCTGCTAGCTTGAAAGGAACTGACAGCGTCTATTATGAGATAACATACAATGTTGAAGTTAGCTTGAGGGTAAATGATTTCTTTACGTTATTGAGTTTTTCTATCCAAGAACAAGATGTAACTTTCCATTTGTTTAAGTCTTCAATCATATATTTCAGGAATGTTTGGAGTCCACCTGCTCAAGGCTTCTTGGGCGTGGCTCCAGGTTAAATAAAAAAAAAAAGGAATGCCTTATTATTTTGCTCATACAGACTTTGCACATTTTTCATTACATTTGTTCTAGGTCATTTTGTTTTACTTTTAAATATTTACTTTCTGTTATATCTTTATTGTATCCTTCTCATACTTTATTTATATAAATGATTGTGCATTATACACAGAAAGGCTACCATTTATGTGTATTGATTCTATATTATGTTTGTTTGCTCAACTATGGTATTTTTTTTTTACTAATTATTTTTTTTCCAGATATATAGTCATATCATCTGCAAGTTAACTCTTACATGTTTGTTTTTATTTCTTTTGCTATCTTCAAATGCCTTGGATAAAACTCAATGCAAGTTTAATGAATACTATAAGCAATACTGGGCTTTTTAGTATTGTTTCTGAAAATAGTAGGAATATCCCTCATGTTTTTCATTAGTGTGAAAAAGACCATTTTGTCAAGTTTGAAAAGATCTATTAATGCCTAATTTTGACGATTTAAAATTATGAGTAATACAGGTTAAATTGTGCTGAGTAGACATTTCTACATCTATGAACATAAATGTGATTGTTCCATTTCTCTGTATGAAAATAATGAAACTTATTGAATTTCCTAATATTCAGTGAATTACTCTAGAATTACAAGAATAACTGAATTTTGGCATATGTTATTTTTAATTTAACAAATTAGGATTTGTTTCCTAGTATTTTACATATTTCTATGTGTAGGCAGCAATGGGATTTTTCTGTAACAGTCAATTTTGCACAACATTTGAAAGTTTTGGGTACCAATGTTCCATTTGACTTCTGTAATTTATTTGGAAGTAGTATTTCCATTGTAATGTTGTTAAATTGAGTTAAAAGCATTGATTTATGTGATATTTAAAATGACTGAAGAATTCCCCTGTTGAACTACTTTATCCTGGATCTGTATTTGTTAGAACATTTTACAAGCTTTTCTCCTCCTATGACTACGATATCATTTAGACTTCCTTTCTAAACAGGAGTTCAACTGGCAAAGAACATTTTTCTACAAAATTTCCATATCCTTGTTTTTCCAAATCAATGTGCACAGAGTTGCACTAATTATTCTTTAATAATTTTAGTATAAATGTATACTATGTTCACTGTTCTATATCTAACCCATGACACATCCCTGTCAGTTTCTTCCTGTCACCTCATTATTCTTCCCAGGACTGTAATGAAGAGGCATCTCAGAAACCCAAGAGTTAACCAAGTGTCAACTTCGGAGTAAAAGTCCTTCTCAGGGAAGCACAGTACGGTGTACGACACGTGCTTCACTGCCAGGCCCTCTTGTGTGGGACCTCAGCATTTCCTGCCCCTTCCACATGACACCCTGTCTGCCGCCAAGGATTATAGAAAAGGAAGAGCCTCTTCCGCTCACTCCAATGGTGTCCTTGGAGATGCTGATTAAGAACCTATAATTATTTGGGGGATTAATGACAGAGTTTTTCACAAATAGTCTCAGCTCCACTAGTGTGTACCAGCATTGCCAGTACAGATAAAATGATAATTGCAGTTCTGTGAAGAGGTGTGATCACACAATGGCGGGAGTCTATCTCGGGGTTCTCCTGCCTCCCTTCCACACATACACTGACTGGCAAAACGGTCACACTGAGACCACAACCATGAAATCAGGAAGGAGTCAGGTGACTATTTTAGGTTTCAGCCTGACAGGCGGAGTCTGTAAGTGAACAGGCTCCTCAGGAGTCTGAGTAAGTGCTCCTCCCTAGAAAGTAAATTATTCTGGATTTAAAAATGTTCCACTGCCAAATACACTCAGTATAAAGAAATAATTTCTGAGGTACATATTTCATCCTTTTTCCATGTGGAGTAATATTCCATTGCATGGACGTACATGTTAAAAATCTGTTTATAGATATTGGGTAGTTTCTTCTTTTTGTCGATTGGGAACACAGCTTCTGTGAACTTCCATGTACAAATTTTTCTGCACAAATGTTTTATTGCTCATCTGAGCTCCGAGTCAAATCAAACACCCACAATACACTGGGAGCGGAGATTTTTTTCAGGTAGCTGTTAGTTTGGACTAAATATTGACTGTCCTGTCATGATTTGTTTGTGTAACAACTTTACTGAGACATCGCTGACATATAAAAACTGTATATATTCAAGGAGTACAACTTGCTGTACATTGTGAAAAGATTGCCACCATTCATAATTAACGGTATGTCACCTCTACATAGTTACCATTTGTTTATGTGAGTTAAGAAAATTTAAGATCTACTCTTTTAGCAAATTTCAAGTACACACTACGATATGATTAACTACCATCCCCACTGTGCATATTAGATCACGGAACTTATTCATCTTGCATAGCTGAAATAAAATTAAAGAAAATTAAAGAAATTTGATGGCAGACACGACTATGGCGGTGGTGGCAGTCGCACTCCCTGTGTGACCTTCCCTGCCCACCCTCAGCCTTGGTCTGGGTCTCCCCAGCCGCTGAGCTGCGGCTCTGCCAACCCCGCCAACCTCGAGGGCTCCGGGCAGGGAGCTCGGCCAGCCGCCACACTCAGGACGGCCTCCCAGGGCAGCGGCAGTGGCAGTGGCAGCGGCAGCAGCAACCTACCCGGATATTTTATAGAAATAGAATTATACAGCAGGTGGGCTTTTATGACCAGCTTCTTTCACTCAGTGAAATGTTTCTCAGGCTCACCCACGTTTTTGTGTTTCTCAGTCCTCCATTTCTTTGTCTGGCTTCGTAAGTTTTCACCATAAGCTTTAAAAATGGAATTACTGATCAACTAACATTTCCATGGTACCAGGTTCTTCTTTTTTGTCTTAATTTGACATTGTGGTAAAAGTAACTACTAAAGAGGAAAGAAATTCTGACATATGCTACAACATGGATGAAGCCTGAGGACATAATGCTGAATGAAATAAGCCAGTCACACACACACACACACACACACGCACACACAACCTACATGATTTCATGGCTGTGAAGTATCTAGAGTCCTCAAAAACATTTAGAAAAGGAAAGCACAATGGTGGTTGCTAGGGGCTGTGGAAGGGGGAAATAGGGATTGCTGGTTCATTGGGAAGAGTTTCAGCTTTGCAAGATGAAAGAGTTCTGGAGATTGCACAGCAATGTGAACAGACTCCACACAGCTGAGCTGTGTACACTCAGAAATGATTATGATGTGACAAAGATTCTTTACTTGACCAAACTTATATCAGGCTCCTGAACCTTCTACTAGGCCCACCTGTGGACTTTTACATAAAATCTTAATTTAGCAAAGAACCCTGCTCAGTCTAGCAAGGATCCCCTGCTCAATATCTGGCCCCTTCCCAGGTCTCTGGGAAAAGGATGAGGAAGAGGTGGCCACTGCTTCTGAGTCACGGAGGTCTGAACCTGGAGCAGAGCAGCATCATGTTCCACTCTGACTCCTCAGATGCTTCATGAAATCTGACGGCAATCTTTACACTGCTTAAAGGCCTGGCAGGGGCTAGAACCTGGATCCCAGGCCAAGAGACCTTCAGGGCCCCAATGCCTCCACCTGCCCCAAAGATTCCCTGAGAAGGAGGCCCTCTGAGCCAAGGTGGCAACACACAAGTCCTTGCTCATGGGCCTGTGACCACTCCTGTCTCTATCCTATGGGTACATCGCCAATCCCAGTGGGTTCTAGCTGTCCTCAAAACAAATGGCCTTGATCCTTACCAAAGTTTATTTTAGGTCAGGATCAAAGTCATCTAAGCTGCGCCTTAGATGCAGAGCTCCAGATTATAAATCAAAAGGCATCAGAAATTTGTGTGAAGTTAATAAAGATACTCAACCTCTCTGACTGGGGATTTTCTCTTCTGTAAAATGAGGATCACATGCCTACTTCATCAAGTTTCTCTAAGGGTAAAATTCACAAAGGTATTTAAAAGGACCTGCTAGGGCAAGTGTCCACATTATTAAAAAACACTAGTATCAGACTTCAAAACACACAAAAGGAATGAAGTCAGTGAAACCAAAGACAAGATGCCCAGCTTCCTAAGCAGCCCCAGCAGCTTCAGAATGAGAAGAGCTACAAGCAACTAGAATTCCTCAGAGCTCCACTGGAGAGGACAAACACGGGACTACAGCAAGATAAGTACGTGGCTAGTGTACAGTGACTTAGGTAGTGACAAGCGGAATCTCTCAAGACCCTGTGACATACAATTACACAACTGGCTCCCAGGAACAGCTGGAAAAACCCAGGAGATACTCCCAGGAAGGAGGTGAGGAAAGGACGGTCAGAGCCACAAAACTGAAGCATCACACACCAAACCACAGAAGTACCAGGTTCTGTGAACAGCAGATGTAGTTGCATCAGGAATGACTACCTGAAACAGTGGCCGAGGGGACTGCTGAGAACAGTGTCTTTGCAGCCACATACCCACAGCAGTGCCTCTGAACACAGATCACAAGACTCTCCTCTCCATTAATCCTCATTTTAGGGTGATGAATACCCTCACATTACAATATTCCCATCCAACATTTGCGGGCAATTATAAACAGAAATCCCCACCAAATGAGAGTACGGATAGGCGGAAGATAAGAATACTGAAGGATGGGGGAGGGATGAGTGCATTTCACCACAGACTGTCCCCACCGGCCTTGTTTAAAATAAGCAGAGAGCCCTGATATTGTGCTCTGGTTTCCCAATACTTCCTCATTTTGCACATTTATAGATGCCATGTGGTTTTTCTTCCTTTCTACACAAAGATGCTGCTAAACTCACATGTAAGTATTTCATAAAGAGGTAAATTCTTCACAAAGTACAGTAATAGGGTCCCATTGCCATGACCAAGTCTTTCAGCTCTTCTCATGGTATCCCACATTCAGAAAGCACAAATGGAACCTATTAGAACATTTCATATGGACAAAGTCTTATTTTCATGTAGATTAACACCCAGGTTTTTCCAGATTAGATAATAACATAAATACTGGTAACCTGCAGGGAATCAAAGAATCTGTCCCTGAGGGCATAAGGAATTTAGAGACATTATTTATTAAGAGGCTACATGTAAGTAAATGTGCTCCTGAACCTTTCCATTGTCTGTATAGTAAATTCAATGATCGGTCCCAGTGAATTAAGGTGCACATACCCGACTGCTGTCGGTTATAAGATTTCAACCCACAGCAGAAATTTTAAACCTAATGGGTTTAACATGTCCCTCGTGTGCCCCACACCTTGAAAGCCACTCCCAGAAAGCTGGAACACCACCTATTCCTGAGGGATCAGGTCACCATGCGTGTCTTTGAGACGTTGTTCAGTCAGGCCTCAGTTGAGATGCTTACGATTCATGGGTGGAATGACTGAACATCAGCACGTCCAGGCTGGTTTTTGGAGGCCTGTCCCCTCAAACGTGTTGGCGAAAATGGCTCACTAGACACATGCCTGCAAATTGGGGTTTTCTCTGCTCTCAGCAGACCCTGGGTAATTCATTACCCTCCCTCATGCCTCGCCTTCCACATCCATGAATAAGGCACCAGTGAGGGTTGTGTTTCCATGAAGGCACACTCCATGCCACCCTCTACGAAGCTCAAAACTTGTTCATAGGTGGGCCAGGTGGAGGATTTCTCCCAGTAGCTTCTAAGCTGGTGCTCTGGCTGGAGAGAGCAGGGGACAGCAGCACAGTGGATGGTGTCCTGGGCATCAGGCCAGTTCCCACAGGAGTTTGGAAAAGCAGGAGGCTCCCTGAGCTGGACTAGGTGCAATGCTCTGGAGACTATTTGGGCGTCGAATGAAAACAAATTTGCACAGGCAATGGTAGGGCAAAATTTGCCTTGATTTGGGCAAAGGCTACGTGCACATCTCAGCATCACATCCTCCTCACTACCCAGTCCCACTCCTGCTATCAAGCCACCCGCCCTGCCCCCCAGCCCCAGACACAACTACTGTTGAGGGCAGTGGCAGGAGGGAGTTAATACCCATGGGCACTTTGGACAGGGTACGGTGTGCACTCCCCTGGCCCTCCTTCCAGGGCTGAGCCCGGTGCATGCTGGGACTGTAGTCGTGCGGCTTTACAGAAAATGCCTCAGATGGTCACAAGACCACAACTCTCAGAATCTCCCATGCGCTGCCTTGCCTCCTGCCCCACTTCTCCCCTGCCACGGGCACTCGCCATGTCAACAGAGCGGGGGGTGCCCAAGCCTCTCCTACCTTTGGGACCCAGCACGCCCAGACTTACCCTGTGACAGTGGGTCTCCCTGAGGTGCCGGCAGTGTGACTTGGTGTGGCCAAAGTTGGATTTCTCACAGAAAAGCAAGCGGGTGGGAGCCGCTCACACCCTGCACAGCGTTGCCATGGCTACACAAGCCTTCCTAAAGCTGTGGGGCTGCCCCTTCCTTGCCACACCTCTTTCCTCCACCCTGTTCCTTTTTCTCACCATGCCCCTCTACCCCATCCCTCCACAGGAAAGGCCAGTACAGCCCACCTGCGAGGGTGGTGCTAGTGGCACCAGTGGCCTGGAATTGCTTATGCTTTAACAGTCCTACTGAGAAGTTCCCTGGTGGGTATTTAAAATGAGCAGTTTACTGCCTAAGATGAAAATACCCAGTCCCTGGGAACCTCCACTTTTTGGAAAAAGCTACCTTTCCTTCCACTTTTCTATCCTCTGGCCTGCAATAAACACTTCTTCTGGGGCCTGGGAACACCACTTGGACCCACCGTTTAGCTGAAGGGCCCATGGTTGGGTCAAGCCTCTTGGACAGATACTCCTGCCACTGCTAAAGAAGAGATGTAGATGGACAAAATCCAAATAGCTCACTGTAACCTCCAACCCTGGGCTCAAGTGATCCTCTTGCCTCAGCCTCCTGAGTAGCTGGGACTATAAGCATGCCCACCATTCCCAGCTAATTTTTTTTTTTTTTGTCCTATTTTTTAGTAGAGACGGGGGTCTCACTCTTGCTCAGGCTGGTCTTGAACTCCTGAACTCAAGCAATCCTCCCACCTCGACCTCCCAGAGTGCTAGGATTATAGGCATGCCTAGCTAGTTTCTGAATTTCTAACAAGCTCACCAGTGATCAGTGCTCTAGACCAAGAATATTTTGTCAAATATCCAGTAGGTGGGAAAGCCTGTGTTTATCCCAGTTCATCTGACCTGTAAACAAAAATCAGAGCCATCATTTTCCAAAACAATTTATAAGAGAATCTAAACAGAAGAAAGAGCTTTGAGATTAAATGTGATGGTTTATGTACATCAGTTGATAAATCACCCAACGGTACTTATTGATAATAAAGAGAAAAGTAATTAACTCTAAAGGGAAAAAATCTGTTAGATAACACCTTAACTAAGTGCTAAGTGAGTCAAATAAACATGAACTGTAATAAAACTGGTATCAGGTGCTGATGCACAAAGGACACATTACTGTTGTGAGGTTACTAGCCACAAAAAAAAATATAATGTGAATTTATTTATAAAGAAACATCAATATTATGCAAACTTCATTCTACGGATATCTCCCAGGTTCTGTAATCTCTAACAGTGTATTTAATTAGTATTTACATCATCTTTCTTTAGAATCCTAGGGAGCAAGCCTCTTCTCACTATCCTTTTTCAGAACTTTTTAAGTTATTCTGGGAAATTAATGCCAACCTCTTTAAATGTGCATTTCCTTAATCCTGTTCTGCAAAGAGCTGATGGAGTAACTAGACGGAACCTCAACAGTACACGTTCCCCTTTCTCACTGACATACAAGGACCCAACCCCATCTCCAACAGGAGTCTTGCATATCCCATTCAGATTCCCATGTTCATCTGTCGCAAAGGGAACATTTTTAACATTGCAGCTCATACACTCATGTGAGAATTGATCATGGCACAGAAGAAGCCTGGATGAAGAGAATGGAGAGAAGACTCTCATATATAAGGGGAAGGAATTTCCAGAGCTCCCTGAGTATCATAAGATTTAAAAAGTAGTTGAAATAAACATATTAGGCAGGAACAACAGAAGTTGAGACGCAAAGGGTTGCAAGTTCTAAACATGTGACATTCCAGGAGGAAAAGTGGACACAGCCCCTGAACTGGGACACATTCACCTAAGAACCAGCCATTTCCTTATCTTCCTCTTCCTCCTGTGAAGTTCTTTTTTGGTGAGATTATCTGGACAAATCACATCGGTATCTTGAGAGTATGCCTTAAAGACATCAGCACAACCCCTTCACCTGCTCCCACCATATCCACAGGTAGAAAGGAGAACCTTGAAGTACAAAAAAGGTCTACCTTCCCTGTCTCATGTCACAGGGGAGTTTCAGGAACAATGAGTTCCTACAGGAATATCAAAATGTGTCTCCTTTCCCACCTTTCGGTGTCCTCCCCTTCCGCAGACACCAGCAATTTCTGTTGCAGCAAGGGGTATATGAAACACACTGCCACACCCTACCAAACCCAAGCAGAGCAGATCCTGTCAGCTCACTGGTAACAAAGGCAGAACTCAACTCTCATGAATGTGCCTGGAGACCTCATGCTTCACTCCGGCTTCGTTTACAATCACCTGGGACACTTAATTAAAACCACATGGATACTCCCACCCAGAACAATAGTCTGTGGGGAGGGCACGGGTGATGGCCTTTCTTCAAACTGGTCATGTGATTCTAATGGGAGGACTGGACTGAGAACCATTTATCTAAGCATTGTCTCTCAGGCTTTAATGAGCATATAAATCATTTGGTATTTTGGACCCCACTCTAACTATTGTAATTCTGTAGGTTTGGAAGGGGTTCATGAATTGGCTTCCAGGAGAAGTCCCCAGATGATGTTGATATTGCTCCCCCAGACTCATTATCAGTAGCACTCAGCTAGAGAAAGCAGGCACAGCAGGCAGAGTCCCTTACAGCCAAAACCCTATCGCAACACAAACACTTTTGGTCCAAAGTGAAAACCACCAATCACCATCCTGAAGCATGACATTCTTTGCTGGTCTTTTAATGTTTACAGAGGCTGGAGACAGCAGCAATTGCTGAGTGAGTCTGCATTTGGAAAATGTCATGTATACATGCATTATTGCAATGTCCACACCTTTATCTTTAGAATATGCCTTTAAAGGCATCAGCACAACCCTTTCACCTGCTCCCACCACATTCCTAGGCAGAAAGAAAGACCCTGATGTCCAGAAAATGTCTACTTTTGTGAGCATGCACCACACGCTCACAAGCATGCTATGGTGCATTCTGCCAGGAATCTCACAGTGTGTTTGTCAATCCTCGTAACAGCCTGGACACTGGGCACTAACAGCGCCATAATTCCCAGGATTTGGATACAGGGCCCAGAATTTCGAGTTCTTTTTCTGATTCTCTATCTTTGATTTTAAAAAGAAAAAGTACGGAATAAAAGGTAAATACAGGCTGGGTGCTGTGTCTTACATCTGTAATACCAGCACTTTCGGAGGCCATAAAAGAAGTATTGCTTGAGGCCAGGAGTTCAAGACCAATCTGGGCAATGTACAGTGTCCTCATCACTACAGAAAATTTAACAATTAGCCAGGTGTGTTTTTGGCACCTGTTGTCCCAGCTACTCGGAAGTCTGAGACAGGGGATCTCTTGAGCCCAAAAGTTTAGGGCTGCAGTAACCTATGATGGTTCCGCCACACTCCAGCTTGACTGAAAAAGGGAGACCCTGTCTTAAAAAAAAGCTACCTTGCCATTCAAAGGCAAATAGAAAACTACAGACAAAAGAAAAAAGCTAACTATAGACTGATGGGAGGAATACATAAAGGGTAAAGTATACTTCGGAAGGATTTTTTCATTCTTCTGTTTATACTCACTTTCTTCTGACTTATGGAGCAACTACTGCCTCTGCAGGAATGGAAAACAGGTTGCTTGGTGGGATATCTCCAGGCTTCTATTGTTAGTAAAGATATTGTTTTAATAAAGAAGAAAGAAATTAAGGCACCAAAATATTTTTTTTCTTATTTATCTGCTTTTGGGTTTCAGGAAATTTTGAGCACCAGCTCTGGAGAGGTAGAAGCAGCAGCCACCCAAAACTGTGATCTCCTTTAATTAATTCCATAGGGAGATTCAAAGGTGGGGTCAGACCCGGATGAGACCTCAGAAGAGGGTGGATCCAGGCAAGGCTGGGGCAGGAAGCAGGCCCCGGGCTTCTCATCTCTATGTCAATGGGATATTTCCAGGCCTGT
This sequence comes from Indri indri, assembly GCA_004363605.1. Lineage (NCBI taxonomy): Eukaryota > Metazoa > Chordata > Mammalia > Primates > Indriidae > Indri > Indri indri. Next base: position 55,504 of record RJWJ010002366.1, read on the forward strand.
CATTCCTAAGCCTGCCCAACAGAAACAGGGCTCCCAGAGTTTGTACAATTTTAATCTATTTTAGCCACTTCCTGGTTTGTTTTATAACATATGATAACAAGCAATTTAACTAAAACCTTTGATGTCTCTAGGACAATTATATTAGAAGCTAAGCATTTACTCTTAGCAAAAGCAAAAAAATAACTTTTTCTGTCCCTAAATAGCCCTTCATGTGTTGACATCAGAACTCACACAACATAAGAGAGGTGGCTGAAATGAAGCCAGAGTCCGCTGTACACGTCCCTTCTTGGGACTGACCATAGAATGCAGTCATTTATCCCTTTGCTCTAGAATAAAAGTTCATGGATGTTCAGCACCATGATAGCTTCACCTGTTCTCTTAATAGCCACATGAAATGGAAACAACCAGTTTATCTACCAGTTTTTGTCTCCAGACATCTTCTTTGTTCTTCACCCAGGTACCAGGGAACTGGAACGACTCTCATCTGGACACCAACCAAAGAGATTTGGTGAGGAATAAAACAAAACCTGGCTGACACACTCCTCTTCCTCTGAGACAGAAGGGGAATTAGACCCTGTTGTCAGCCTGACCCCAGTCTGAACAGGACATCCTCAATGTCCCAAAGCCACCAGGTGCTGGTGAGAGGGTTTGCAGTGAACCTGGGCTGATTCCCCCAGGGTAATCCAGTCAAGAGAGACTCAGATGGACTCTTTGGGGTCAGGATGGAGAATGAACTTGCCCTAGTGGAGCAGGTATCCCTGGATTCGGGTGTAATATTACCTGTTCCTGATCAGCTAATTCTCCGGTATGAGAAAAGACAAAACTACCTTACTCCAATAATATGGTCTACAGGCAGGTGTAGTTTTGATCATGGCTCCAAATATTTTGTGGCCCTGACCTCCCACTGCTGAAGTAATTGTTTATACTTACAGATTCTGCCACCAGATTCTGTTTATGCCAGGAGCCCCTCACAAAACTGTAGCAGGTCACTGGGCAACATGTGGAAATTCAAAGAACCCTACTCTGGAAAAGGGGCTCTAAGATGTCTGTTTGACCGCTCATGATGCAGAAAATGTCCCCCCTGGGTTTTCCGTACATTCTCAATTCAAAGAAGAATCCAGAAAAACAACTCCAACACAGTGTTTATAGAAGGAAAGAAAATTATAAGGTGCTTACATTTTTTTTTTTTTTTTTTTGAGACAGAGTTTCACTCTGTTGCCCGGGCTAGAGTGAGTGCCGTGGCATCAGCCTAGCTCACAGCAACCTCAAACTCCTGGGCTCAGGCAATCCTACTGCCTCAGCCTCCCGAGTAGCTGGGACTACAGACATGTGCCACCATGCCCGGCTAATTTTTTCTATATATATATTTTTAGTTGTCCAGATCATTTCTTTCTGTTTTTTAGTAGAGACAGGGTCTCGCTCTTGCTCAGGCTGGTCTCGAACTCCTGACCTTGAGCAATCCACCCACCTCGGCCTCCCAGAGTGCTAGGATTACAGGCGTGAGCCACCACGCCCGGCCAAGGTGCTTACATTTTATACCTCAACAGGAAAAAGCATGTTATACCTTTCAGACCAAACCAGGTCATTCAATTATTTCCAGAATAACAAATAATTTAGTAAGCAATTAATCATATGTGAACACTTCTAGGAGGTGCCAAGTCCCATCTCATAAAATTTAGCATTAAACACAGACATCTAGGTAACAGGTTACAGAAAGGAGATATCCACTATCACAACTTCTCAACCAAGAAAAAAATAAAAAAAAAGAAACCCGGAAACTGATATTTTCCTGAATCTACATAATTCACCAATGCATCTATCATACTCTCTTGTGGAAACATATTTATAATAATTTTTACAGCCATAATGGAAGACAGATTTTCCTTTTTTTCTCCTCTGGCAGCATTCCTAAAGCTAAGCCCTGGGATTCTGTTTGAAATCACCCCCTGGAAGGAACAGACCTGAAATACTTATTATGGGGAAGGAAAAGATAAATAAGAATTTTAAACAAGGGAATATATAAGTATATATTTTTTTAAATCCACATTTTTCATGCCCTTTGGAAATATTTTATCTTTAAGCTCTAATTGCTATTTACCGTTACGAAAACAAAAAAGAAACAAACAAAACCTGAAGTTGAAGTGAATAAATCTTTGCAATGTGACAAATTCAGAGAGTGGCAGTGCTGACTACAACACAGACATGTCTGGCTCAAATGTCGAGTCAGGCCACTTGGGACATCCTCTCACCTTTATCCAACCCAATAAAGTGCTCAATGACAACTCTTCCGAGGCATACTGTACTACAACCCTAAAGTGCCTAAAGTGCATTTTGCTTTGCAGGTTTTTGTACTGCCTCGCTAGGTGAGTTTTCTTTTTTATTTCAGATATTCTCCATTAACAGTGTGAGCAAATCCAAACAGCAGGAATCATTTCTGCCTTTTCCCCTCAATATCAGCACCCAATTGGCTGACCACCAGTGTGTCTACAAGGAATGGAAATTGAGAGTGGTAGAAGAATATATTAATATCTCAAGGGATTTGCTTTTTAGATGAATTGTATAGCACAAGACTTCTCTCAGTCCCAGGGCATCCAGCTGCCCCCCTGAGAGGCTCCAACGCCATACCTCAGGTTGTCCGCCGGAAGGAGACAACCCAGGGCTGATACTCATCAGATGTTCCAAGAGACATGGCTGCTGTAGTCATCTTGGGTCATCCCCAGACAGTTCTGCAATTCAGGACAAGAAAAAGACTGAAGAGTGGCTGAGGACACATCACTCTGTGAGTTTCCAAAGTGAAACCTCAACCTGAAGAACTTCTGATAAGGTGTCTGCACCTAGAGAAGATAAAAGAAGGAGAGGCACAAATATTTTTACAGTTCAGTGTCAGGGGATTATTCTCTGCTATTGTCTCATGTGAAATATTTACAAACAGAAAACAGACCTTTAAAAAAGTGTCATCCACTGCTCTGTGAAAAAAGTGGTTTATTTAAATACTGCGTCTTGGCTGGGTGCCGTGGCTCACACCTGTAATCCTAGTACTCTGGGAAGCCAAGGAAGGTGGATCGTTTGAGCTCAGGAGTTCCAGACTAGCCTGATCAAGAGTCAGACACTGTCTCTACTAAAGAAAAGAAATTAGCTGGGCAACTAAAAATATATATAGAAAAAATTGGCCAGACATGGTGGAGCATGCCTTTAGTCCCAGCTACTCGGGAGGCTGAGGCAGTAGGATCGCTTGAGCCCAGGAGTTTGAGGTTGCTGCGAGCTAGGCTGATGCCACAGCACTTTAGCCGGGGGAACAGAGTGGGACTCTGTCATTCATAAATAAATAAATATTGTGTCTAAAATGTATAGTAAAGAACAAATATTTATAATGTGAATCAGAGAGGGGAAGTTGGCAATCAGGAATTTCAAATTAAACCATAAATTTAATATTTTTTTGCGAGCCTGAGTTACACTAGGGCAAACGGGGTGGTGAATTTGAGACCCTGCTTGCCGTACCTTTGGAAAATGCAGGGAAAAACTAGTCCTCCTGTGGAGTCTTAAAATAATTAAATAAAAGGCAATTAGACTGAAATAGCTCTAGTGCCCTGGATTCCTATGTAAAAAATCCAAAATCTAAATTGCATTTCTTGTAAATTACTAGCTTAAGGGGAAACAGAATTCAGGCTTGATGAACTACCAACCTGCAATTAATTTCTGATTACACAACCAGGAAATTTCCATCTGGATAAGCCAAAGGTGACAGTATAGTGCACCCAATCAATTATTTAATTTGGTTTGCCTCCTCATGCACCTTGTAAATGCCGTGCCTTCAAGCCCCTCCAGTGAGCCCCCAAACCAAAAACCATGGCTGGGGCTTCCCCATTCCCGAATCGCTGTTCAAGTTTTAGCAAGCCTAAGTTTAATTTTTAACAGGAGAAAGAGGGACAGAGTACCCACAGTGCACAGCTCCCCCCACGCAGGAGCCCCGCACACCGAGTGGGGGGTCTTCCTTAGGACCCACGTCGTCCCGCACACTCCGGGGAGACCCGGCCTGCGGGCCAGAGCTGCCCAGCCAGGGCTCGGCCGGCCGACGTCGCCGCATAGGGACGGAACAAATGCGCAGGGTCCCTGCTGCCGTCCGCCCCACCCTGTGGCGGAAGGAGACTGCGGTCGGACCTGCGCCGGCGCGGACCTGAGGCCACAGACTCCGCAGCTGAGGCGGCCAGGCCGGGTCCCCCACGGCCGGTTCCGGCCGGTTCCAAACCAGCCCCCTCCCGCGACCGAGGACGCTCGGCCCGTCACACTCACCATTTCTGGTCTTGCACAGTGTCCCAGCGTCCTCCCTACCGACCTCCCAGTACCTCCGTCACGAGGCGGTGCTGGTCACCTGGGCCTCCAGGAGCCGACGAGAAAACAGCGGAGACAGCCGAGTTCGGCGGACAAAGGCCGCGCCAGATCGTGGGAGGCCGCACCCCCGGCTCCCTCTGCGGCGCCTGATTGGACAGTTCTTACGTCAGCGCTTTTGATTGGATAAGGCCTCAGATCCCACCCCTTAGAGCCCTGAGTGACAGGTGATGAGATCCCACTAATTCATGGCTGCGTCCTGGTTTTCCTCTGTGTGTAGTAGCTGGCAGCTGCTCGGCGGACATTTGCATTTTACCTTGTATATAGGGTTATATCCACTTGTGAATAATATACATGATATTCAAAATTGGAAAAATATAATGACTATTATTTTTCACATTGCATAACCATCATGGCTTTTGATCTTTAAGAAGGCAGCCTGAGTTTTGCAAAGAGAGACAATCCTCTCAGGCAGCGATTTCTAATAGAAATAAAGTATGCGCCATGTGTGTCACTTTAAATTTTCTCGCATGAACTTAGAAGAAAATAACACGTGAAATTATTGTAATAACTTATTTAACCCAGTATGTCCAAAATATTATTAATGAAATTTTTTGGTGCTAAATCTTTCAAAGTTACTCTGTATTTTAAGCTTCCAGAAAATCCCAATTCAAACAGCACAACTGGATGCACGTGTCTGGATTTCACACTTTTATTTATATTAAGGTTGATCAATGGGTCCAGGGAATGTCTGCCTGTTATTTTCATATAATTGTTTAGCATTTATTGATTAGTATTTCCTAATTTCATTTACTTCACTGAGGGTTGAAAAATAGCAGTTTTCTAATTGTATTATATCCTCTGCATACATTAGTTCTCATCCTTCTATTAAGAATTCCATTTTCTCATGAGCTTTTCATTACATTAAAAACTAGCCTATCAGGAAAGGCAGAATAAAAGTTTGATTAGTCCTTTTATTAATTGATGAATTTGAATATACAAGTTATGAGTCTGTTAAGAAACATATCTCCTAAACGGTATAAAATCTCATTTATTTGAAGGGCAAGTTCTATGAACTTTTTTTTTTTTGAGTCAAGAGTCTTACTCTGTCTATCTGGCTAGAGTGCAGTGGCATCATTGCAGCTCACTGTAACCTCAAACTCCTGGTCCCAAGTGATCCTCTTACCCCAGCCTCCCAAGTAGCTGGGAACTGAGCACTGCCTCCACTACAACTCAAACACAGAGACAATTATAGCTGAAACAAGGCAGAACGTTTTATAGTTTGAAGGCTCAGAGCATACCAAGGAAAACTTGCATGTAAAGTTTCAGTTAAGCTTTTTTTTTTTTTTTTTGAGACAGAATCTCGCTCTGTTGCCCAGGCTAGAGTGCCATGGCATCAGCCTAGCTCACAGCAACCTCAACTTCCTGGGCTCAAGCGATCCTCCTGCCTCAGCCTCCTGAGTAGCTAGGACTACAGGCACGTGCCACTGTGCCCGGCTAATTTTTTCTGTTTTTAGTTGTTAGACTAACTTCTTTCTATTTATAGTAGAGATGGGGTCTCGCTCTTGCTCAGACTGGTCTCGAACTCCTGAGCTCAAGCAATCCTCCTGCCTCGGCCTCCCAGAGTGCTAGGATTACAGGCGTGAGCCACTGCGCCCAGCCCAGTTAAGCTTTTTCTATGATTCAGAGGACAGCCATAAGATCCTTTCCCAGGGGGGTTAACTGGGAAGTATAAAAAGGAGTGGGCAAATACTTTATCTCCCAGCAGACAGAGAAGCTGTGGAATACACAGGGGGTTTGCATTTTACCTTTTACTCTGATGATGGGGGTAGGAGAGGGAAACAGAGGCCCTGAAAATTCAGGAAGAGCAGAGGACGTGGCTCCAGTGTTTTTACCTGTGCCAGAAAGTTACCTAAGGCTTGGCCATCCCGGTGTGTCATCATAGCTCACTGCAACCTCACACTCCTGGGCTCAAGCGATCCTTCTGCCTCAGCCTCCCAAGAAGCTGAGAGTACAGGCACATGCCACCATGCCTGGCTAATTTTTTTCTATTTTTTGTAGAGATGGGGGTCTCACTCTTGCTCAGGCTGGTCTTGAACTCCTGACTTCAAGGGATCATCCCACCTTGGCCTCCCAGAGTGCTAGGGTTACAGGCGTGAGCCACTGTGCCCAGACTGAGAATTTTTAATTGAACTTTATTATGACATAGGTACTGGTACAAATGGCTTCTTCTGCAGACATTTCTTTTCATTTTATACATTCAATGGTAGTTTATTTGCTTTCCTTTTGGTAGTGGCTTATAAGAGAATACTTGAAATGAGTAATTTATAAATAAAATAAATTTATTTATTACAGTTATAGAGGCTGGGAGGCCCAAGGTCAAGGGGCTCTATCTGGTGAGGATCTTCTTGCTGGCGGGGACTTTGAAAAGTCCTGAGGCAGCACAGGACATTCCATGGTGAGGTGGATAAGGATGCCAATGTTCTCAGGTCTGTCTTTCTATTCTTATAAAGCTGCCAGTCCTACTTCCAGGATAAACCATCAGTCCATGAATCCATGAAACCATGGATGGATTAATATATTCATGAGGGGCAGGGTCATCATGACCCAATCACCTCTTAAAGGCCCCACCTCTTAATACTGCCACATTAGGGATTAAGTTTCAACATGAATGTTGGAGGAACAAATATTTAAACTACAGCCACTCTCATGTGTTATCTTTGATCCTCTAACAAAAACGTCCTTTGGCCTCAGTCAGGACCACCCTCATTCCCAGAGTTTTACTTTCTGAAAATACAAGTTTTCCTGCTCTCTCTAACCCAGTGCAATCGATTATCAACTTCCATCATTAAATGCATCTCATTTTTATTCTCACTTTGCCAATAATACTTTTTTTTTTAACAACCCAGCTTATTTACCAAAGATTACTAAATTCACATGAACCATTTGGGCTTTTTAATTAATTTATGAGTGATCCCTTATTTATCAGCCAGTCCAGAATCATGTAGGCACAAACATATAATACATGCACATACACAAAACATATCTAAACATATACACACACACACGCACATGAAGTTTCAATAGATTTTACCCTAGAACTCTAGCCATGAGATAGTAACACAACTCATAAGCTTGTAAAAGACAACTGGATCCAAATTTCTTCTGACAAAACTAGAACTTGTTCACATGGCTTAACTTTGGTTGCCGTGGTAGGTAACCTAATTATACCCGTGGATCAAAGTTTTGGGTAAAGCAGTTTTTGTGGCAGTTTGATTTTTCAAAAAAACCTATTTTACCCCTTTCTTTCTTCAGTTTAAAATTAGTTTTCAGTGTTTACATTTTAGCTAGAACTGGCTGCAAGATTGCCAGGTAGACTTTCAATTGAAGATGCCATAAACAATGAGTTTATCTCAACATCAGCAGAAAAAGTTAGCAGATTTTAGAGTAGCCAGAAAAGAAAAGATACAGCTTTAGAGACTTGACATTTTAACTCTATAGTGGCAGGTTGCCCATTTGAGCTCTGAATTTCCCTTGATGTAATTTATCCTTTAGTAAAAACTTGTGCACAATAATTGACCACAAATAGCTGGAGTCCTATAAACCCAGCATGCCTTTGAACCTTTCCATTTGCACAACTATTTGCAAGTAAAAGCATCATGAATCAACTGGGGTACCTGAAGGGGGTTTTCTCCTTGTCTTTCCTCGTTTTAAAGGATTTGTTTCCCATTCTTCTTTAAAAGAAGCAACTGAACTATAGTCTAGGGTTTGGCGTCGTGGATCGGAGTGTGCTCGTTGTGGGTGGGGCTCACAGTGCTTCACCACTGAGTCGTTTCCACCCTCTTACATGTCTTGGTTTCTCTCTCTGGGGGTCTAGGACACCCAAGTTGGAAAATGTTTTGAGACTATTTAGATTATTTTTAAAACAGCTTAATCTTGATCCTCATGTCAGAAAACATGTTACAACTTTGTGTCATTGTTTGAGGTACTAAGGATTGGTGCTGAAGCTCTTTTTCAGTCTAAAGTCAAGTGATACCATGTTGATGGGGCGAAAACTACTCTAAAACGAAAGCCTCGGGAACAAAAGTTCTCAGACCTTCCCTTGTCTTCCTGCCTCTTCATCCCATACTTCCCTGAAACTAGCCATAGAAATGAGAATCCCTCTTCCCCAAGACAGGTCATAAAAGCCAGAACCTCTTTTTCTGAAAGCAAGCCATAAAACCTAAGATTATTTTATGTAAAAACTAGCCCTAAAGTAATGATCTGACCTACTTTGTTTTCAGAGAAATGCCTCATGTGTAGCAAAATGCTGTTTATTTGAGCATCTGGGTGCAGATGGGTGGAGGTGAAAAAGCATCCACAAGAGAAAAGGAGAGAGCCTTGGGGGTTTTCTTTTTTTTTTTTGAGACAGAGTCTCACTCTTTTTGCCCGGGCTAGGGTGCTGTGGTGTCAGCCTAGCTCACAGCAACCTCAAACTCCTGGGCTCAAGCAATCCTTCAGCCTCCCAGGTAGCTGGGACTACAGGCACGCACCACCATGCCCAGCTAATTTTTTTTTCTATATATTTTTAATTGTCCGATTAATTTCTCTCTATTTTTAGTAGAGACGGGGTCTCGCTCTTGCTCAGGCTGGTCTCGAACTCCTGAGCTCAAATAATCCACCCGCCTCGGCCTCCCAGAGTGCCAGGATTACAGGAGTGAGCCAGCGCGCCCGGCCTTAGCCTTGGGTTTTATAGAGGGTTTCTCCCAGGGAGTAAGCAAATGGGCCAGAACAACTGCTTGTAATAAATTGTCTCTTACTTTGAGAGAGAGTTTATTTTCCTCTGTTAGACAGGCCATTAGTAAGGCCACCTTTCAGTGCCTACTTGGCAACAGTGCCCCTGCCTTTCACTCCTGTCCTCTCCTTCTACACCAATTGCCCTCTGGCCTGAGAAAGTGTTCAGCAATAAGGAATCACAAAGCGTAAACAATCCTACAATGTCAGAAAATGTATTTGGCTTATTTTTCTTTATAAAATAAGTGCATAAAAATACAGCAAGCAGCATTTCTGATGTGCCATGTACTGTTAGCATCTCAAGTTACAGCCTACATAGAATGGTATCAGCCACCAGGATAAAAAACACAAAGATATGCCTTTATAAGTACATACCTTTTGTTGTAAAAAATATATAAATATGATTTACTCATAAAAGGAATCAAAATTATACAGCCATGTATATGACGTCTACATTTGCCTTGTCTTGGATATGTACATATATATGGAGATTCACATGCAATTCAAGCAATTATAATCAAGGATAGTCATTGGGTTTTTCTGAAACGAGAAAGTTACAAGCCTTTCTTTTTTCACTTTCAAATCTTCAAAAATAATTTTTGAAAATTCCCCTGCATAAGGGCCCAGTGGACATTGGAGCCCACAAGAGGGCATTTTTCTCTACTGGGACAATAGACCTCTCTACTAGCTCCCCGCTGTTTGATTCATGGTCTAAGGAAATGAAGCAGAACTTGTGTGAAGGGACAGAGGGCCACAGTACAGAGATCCAAAATCTTTTTGCTTTTCCTCTAAGGGGATAATGTTCCTGGGTAAACCTGGTTGTATTTCCCAGGGGCATGCCCACTTAGCAACAGTCGGGGATGCTGGCAGGGCAAACTAACTCCAGCTCTGTGCTCCCTCTCCCCTGGTCCCCCACCTCTCTGGGGCCCAGCCTGATTTGCTTCATAGGGGACAGAGAAGGCAGACTGTTGCTACTCCTCCTGGTAGTAGAGTGAGCCTGGTTGTCAACTGTCAAGGCATGACTGCCCCTGCATTGTCTGCTACTAAGGTCAGGGAAGCCATGGCCAGGGGGATGGCCATTCTGGGCTGCATCACGGGGTGTAATCCAGTTGGAATTAGGTGAAGCAGTGGGTGGCGGTGGAGACACAAATGAGGACATAGGAGTCAGGACATCTGCAGCTGGGCCTCTCCGTTGATCTTAGGGGGCCCAACTTCTCCTTCTGGTTCTAGAGAAGGCTTTTTTTTCCCTTGCTGTTCTTGCAACCACTTTAGACCAATTGGTCTGGAAACCCAACAATCTGCCTACAATCAGGGCCAGCTCCTCCTTGAACGTGCTCTAATAGCCCCCAAGTGGCTGGGCCTGTGCAGCACCAGCAGTGTGTGGCAGTCTTATGCCTGCTGTCCCCATCCTGCACTCCAGGTGGCAGCCTTTGCTCACCCCTTCCATCCCCAGCCCTGTGGCCAAAACACAGGTGGACAGGCTATGGCCAGCCTCAGTAGGCAGGTGGTGGCTGCTGCTTCTTACCCCCTTAATTCCACTGCCCGAGCTCCGTGGCTGTGCTGCTCCGCTCCACACGGAGGTTAAATGCGAATGTCGTCCTGGCAGCGTCAGGGCCCTGGAGGGAGAGGAAACTCTGGATGCAGCTTTGAGTATATGGCATCCAATTAGCTGTCACTCAGGGAATTAAGGGGCGGGGCCTGGTGTTCTATCCAGTCAGGGGCGCTTGGGTAAGAACTGTCCAATCAGGCTCTCAGCGGAAGAGGAAGGGGCGGCTTCTACAATCTGGCCCGGATTTTGTCTCTAGCGCCAGCCCGCCAAGCTTGTGTTTCCTGCGGCTTGTTCTTCACTTTGGAAGTTCCAGGTGTCTCTGGTGCAGCCTCTGTCACACTGTGACCTGCAGGTACTGCAAGATCTGAAGGAGAATGCTGGGACAGCTTGAAAGCCATGAAACGGTGAGCGTAGGGGGGTTGGAAAGGCTGGAAATGGCTGTTGCCGTTCCCGGGCCTCCCCGCGTCAGCTCCCGAGTCTGCAGACCCGAGTCCCCACGGGCGCAGCTTGGCCCTCATTCCCCTGTGGCCACGGGTGGGGACTAGAACAGCAGCGGGGACCCCGGGCGTCCTGTCCCGTTCACAGATGACTTAGCACAGCCTGGACAGATCTGTGCCTGCGGCCCCGCGTCTCGCCCAGTTTGTGCGGTAGCGACGGGAGGATTATCGGGGAGAATCCTAACTCAGTGGCGGGGTCCGTGGGGTCCTCAGTCTGTCCTTTCTCCTGCTAAAAATTAAACTAAGGCATTGTTAAAACATAAAAGCGTTTATTAGAGCGAACAACGATTGACTCAGAAAGCCCCCCGCCATGGTTCGTGTTTGGGAGTCCACAGGAGAGGCTTGAAAAAAAGACTTAGGAGGTACGTGAGAAAGCAAACTAAATTCAGTAATGCATTAGTTATACTTTCGTAGTAGCCTTTTTTGGACTATGACTGTGACTATCTTCTGTTTACGTAATCAGTGGTTAATTGGTAGTTTGTAGTTGGTTAAGCATACATTTTGTTTCTAAGTGAGTAATTTACCAAAAGAAAGCATTTGAGTTAGATTTCAGTATGCTTAGGTAGGGAGTCAGGGCACAAGAGTCAGTTTAGTCTAACTGCCAACCATTTAGTTACTGTAAGACTCCACAGAAGGACTTGTTTCTCCCTGCATTTGTGAAATGTATAGCAAGCAGAATCTCAAGTCCACGACCTGTTCCCCCAGCATAACTCTCCTATGGCTTGCAGTAAAATCCTAAATTTCTAGTTTTTCCCCCACATTCCCAATTGTCAACTTCCACTCACCAATTCGCATTATCCAATCTTTGTCCTTTATTGTGTTTTTCAAAGAGACGGAGTGTTTTAGTTGTTTATCCTTTTTCAGAGAGCAGTGGGTGACTCTTTTTAAAATATTTGTGTTTCTGAACGTTTCACATGAGCAAATCAGAGAACATTCACTTGGCATTCTGGTTTAACAATTCCTTGCACCTCTCCATCTTGTCTTCCCTAGGCACAGACATGTTAGCAAAATGTCTTTGGGTTGAGGTTTCTCTTTAGAACGTTTATAGGGTGATGTGTCCTCAGCCACCCTCCTGTCTTTTCCTGGTCCTGGGCTTCATAACTGTCTGGGGATGACCCAGAATTCCCACAGTGGCCATGTCTCTTGGAACATCTAGTGACTGTCAGCCCTGGGTATTCTCCAAGAAAACAGACTGAGGTATGCGGCTGGAGCCTGTCAGGAAAGCCTCGGGGCTGGCAGGAATCTCCTGGTATATCCTTCATCTAAAAAGCTCAGGTCTTCAGACATTAAGATTTTCTTCCCCCCATCCCAGTTTTCATTTCCTGGAGACATGCCAATCGGATGCTGGTGTGGAGGAAAAAAGTCACAAATGTTTCCTGCTCTCAGTATTTTCTCACACTTGTGAAGGGAGAAAAACTATCCCAAAGGGTGAGGAAAACAGATCGCAGTGAGGTGGTGTAAGAACCTGCAAAGCAAAATGCGCTTCAGACACACAGTGGGGCAGAGTGCAGTGTCTCCTGGGAGAAGGGTCATCCAGTACTTCAGTGAGCAGGATGGGGGTGGGCAGATATGTCAAGTGATAGGATGGCCTGACTTGACAATTGAGTCACATGTCTGCGCTTCAGTCAGCACTGCCCCTCCCTGCATTTGCCATCTAGGGAAGATTTGTTCACTTATTTCAGATTCAGTTTATGTTTAATTGTAAAATGAATTTTAGAGTTTGAAAGAGGAAGAAATATTTTCAAAGAGTCATGAAAATGTAGATCTCAGAAAAAAATCTGGTCATGTATTCTGTTAAAAATTCCATTTTACTTCCCGGAGTGAATGTAGTAAGTTTCTCCTGTATGTTTATTTGGAGGTGATTTGGGAATTCCAGGACTTAGCTTTGGGAATGCTACCTGGGAAATGAAATAGAAAAAAAATCTCTCTGCCCTTTTGTTGCAGTTAGATGAATACATTTCCACAAGAAAGTGTGGTAGAAAAATTGATGAATGACAAAGATTCACCAAAACATCCATCCCTCTCTGTTTTTGCAGTGTGGTGAATTTCTAAGTGGGTAACTCTTGTGTCCTGCTGTCTGGATTTTGTAGGTTAACATGAATCCTAACGTGAATCCTGTGAGATAGGATTTGGCAACTCCTAAAGGTGTTTACTAAATGATGTGTTATCATGCAAATAATAATTAAATGGCCTGTTTATTGCCTAGAAGGGATAGATATTTTTGCTTTTCCTGTTGAGGTATGACATTTTAGTGCCTTACAATTTCTGTGATATTTTGATAGATACATTTCAGGTTTTTCCCGTGATTCCTGGCTCTCAGTTCCTATAAGCTTCATCATTTCCTAAGTGACTGTAACAATAAGAATATCCTTTGTTAGATTATTTGGCCTTTTGTCGTTGGTGTCTGAAGTAGCTCCTGACTGGTACAGGTGAAAGATAGTCTTTCGTTATTTATAACTAGCTCTTTAAAACCAGTGAGCTTATGTTACTAAGGGCATTTTTTGAAAGCCCCTAGAAACCACTGGATGGGAGGCTGGTTGCCAAAGGAACAAGCCACAATCCTAGAGGAATGGAATTTTCAGTCTCACCCCCCCAAAATCTAGGGAGGACAGAGGGGTTAAGTTAAATTGATTACTAATGACCTATGGTTTAATTAATTATGTGAATGAAATGAAGCTTCCATAGAAACCCAAAAGGATAGGGGTTGGGGAGCTTCCAGGTAGCTCAACACATGGAGATTCCTGGAAGAAGGTGAGTCTGGCAAGGACATGAACGCTCTGTACCCATCCCCCATCTCCAGGTAGATAGTGTCGGAATCGAACTGGGTTTGAGGACACCCAGCTGGTGTCTCCTGAAAAATTAAGTGCTTGCTTGTTGATAGGGAGAAGTCCCCAAATCTTTGGTTACAGAAATCTTTTGTGTTGATTGTTGTAGAATGAGAATAAAGGAAAAACACTTATGGTTTAAATTTTTCCCTCTTAGAATTTCCTTTTATTCTATAAACACTGAGTTTGAATGATTTTTGCTGGCTTCTTTAAATACTGTGCATTTTCTTATATAAAATTATGTAGAGAATTCTGTCAAAAATTCGAGGTCTGAGCCCAATATGACCCATGTTAAGGCCAGTCTTGAGCCCCACAGGAGGTCATTGGAGGCCCAGTTAGTTCTTCCTGGGGAGCCTCCACTGCAGGTTTCTGAGCCTGCTCATGCCAGCCATGGAAGGAGGACTTTATAAAATCTTTCTGCCATGTAATTCCTGTATTTCAAAGTATTTAAGAACTTTATTCAATAATTTGAGTTTAAGCTTTTTTTTTCTTGAAAATATGAGTGAACTGAGTGATACGGTCTGCAGAAGCAGAAATAATTTTTGAAGTAAGTTGTTTGTTTTATGATGAGTTTGAAAAATAATATAATCCCACATGAACTCACCATCTAGGTGAGTATATATAAGCATTTGGCAATTCTGGTGTGTCTCCCTAGAGATGACCACACTCTTGATTCTTTTTGTTTTTTGGGGTTTTTTTTTTTGAGACAGAGTCTTGCTCTGTTGCCCGGGCTAGGGTGCTGTGGCATCAGCCTTGCTCACAGCAACCTCAAACTCCTGGGCTCAAGCAATCCTCCTGCCTCAGCCTCCCGAGTAGCTGGGATTACAGCCATGCGCCACCATGCCCGACTAATTTTTTCTATATATATTTTTAGTTGCCCAGCTAATTTCTTTCTATCTTTTTTTTTTTTTTAAGTAGAGACGGGGTCTCGCTCTTGCTCAGGCTGGTCACGAACTCCTGACCTCAAGGGATCCTCTGGCCTCGTCCCTCCAGAGTGCTAGGATTATAGGCGTGAGCCACCGTGCCCGGCCTAGATATAATTTTAAAAGATTCAATGTTCTCGGTGCTAAAAAAAAAAAAAAAAAAAAAAAAGAAATAAAAGATTCAGTGTTCTCAAAGTATACTTGAAAAATGGATTTTCCAATTTGCCTTAAGTGATACATTTTTAAAAAGTAAGAAAGAATAAATAATTAAAAAGAGGGCATACTTTACCACAATTCACAGAAAACATATACCCACAAACTAAGCAAAACTAATAGAATTAGATTTTTTTTTTTTTTTTTTTTGAGACAGAATCTCACTCTGTTGCCCTGGCTAGAGTGCCGTGGCGTCAGCCCAGCTCACAGCAACCTCAAACTCCTGGGCTCAAGCGATCCTCCTGCCTCAGCCTCCCGAGTAGCTGGGACTACAGGCATGCACCACCATGCCCAGCTAATTTTTTCTGTATATATTTTTGGTTGTCCAGCTAATTTCTTTCTATTTTTTAGTCGAGACAGGGTCTCACTCTTGCTCAGGCTGGTCTCAAACTCCTGAGCTCAAACAATTCACCTGCCTCAGCCTCCCAGAGTGCTAGGATTACAGGCGTGAGCCACCGCGCCTGGCCAGAATTAGATTTTTTAATGCTGCTCTAATTTGTTTCATAACATTACATGGAGCATGACGTCCTTCGTGTATCATCATGGATGCATCATAACATCATTGCTTAGGGCTTCCATCCATTCCCACCACACATTGTTGAACCAGGATCCACTGCTGCTCAAACAAAGCTGGGATGAAAACACCTTCATGCCCAAGTTGTAATAATTCCTGATGATATGCCCTCAGAGATACCCAAAACAAAGTGACTTTTTTGTGCTCAGGTTTCCCACACTTAAGTCATGTCTTCAGTGAGGGAAATTTGGACACATGGATGTCTGAAGGGATGGAGGCTCTCTCCTCCTGTACAGGGGCTCTTATACCACCAGTTGTCAAGTGATAACATGTCTCTTTCCAGCTGGGACTGATGACTGTCAGCCTAAAATAATCAAAAAAGTCAGAATCTAATTTAAAGAGAATATTCATGCGCAAAGTTTGACCATGGCCACCCAGGAGTATAGATTCAAGTTGCTTGAATATAAGCTCCTATTAGCAGCAGTTACAAGTGGGTTTTTAAGGAAAAAAGAGGAAAGTCGGTTTCCATGTTGTTCACCAAGAATTTATATTAAAATTTCATAAGCTCTTGATTGGCTATCCTTTGGTTTTTGTACCACAAATTCCAGGAGCATGAAGATAATAATGGGTGAGGCAGCTAGTCTGGAACAGAAGGATTTTAAACAGTTGCCCCCAGGCATGGGTTAGGGGACTGACAGTAAGTCACATAGTCATGTCTTTCTGGGCCTGATCAATTTTGCGTACCTCATATAGCTCAGAAAACTCTGAGGTATTTTTCTTTTCTCAGGAAACAGAGATGTGTTCTCAAGGCAGACCCCTCCTCACACCCTGCTGCCACCACGATTCCTGTGCACTCACATGTGCATTAAGTAATGACATGGCCATGCCCCTTTCAGGACAAGGGTCCAAGCTCAGGGATTGCACCCCCAGCACATTTGCTCCTAAAGTTGCCCACCAAAAATCCATACAGGTACCTACATGACTCCTGGATAATTCCAACTGCCAACACTGAATCTGTAGGAGAAATCTGGTCCCTCCAACCAAGGCTCTGGAGCACCCAGTCATAATCTCATCTCCCATGTGGACACAGGACTGAGACATAGCCCCGCCTGGGCTCATATCTGCAGCAAAAATCAGTCCTTCCACCAACGCTGCATTGTCCCCTACCCATGGGTCCTTGACAGCACCTTCTCTCTTCTGCCTGTTTTTATCTACAAACTCCCTTTTGTCCACTCAGTGTGCCAAGCCAACCCCTCTGGTTCCTGAATGTAGCACCTCCTGGATTACAGATGTCCATAAGTTCAAGACCATGGCCCTAGAGCTGGCTGGGGTAAGAGCAAATGCTGGTTAGAAATCTGAGACTTAATTCTCAAAATTGAAATGAAGGAAGAGATTTTGGCACCCTCTTTCTTGAAGTGTTTAATTTAGAAAAATCTTATATTGCAATGTTTTCTATGCCTCTTCAAAATATATGTAAATTATTTTAACAGCTAAATAGAACTTTTGCCATGCTTTTTGACTCAGTAATATCTTTCTCTATGACCTGGGAGCTATTGCTTTGAATTTTTTTTTTTTTTTTTTGAGACAGAGTCTCACTTTGTTGTCCTGGCTAGAGTGAGTGCCGTGGCGTCAGCTTAGCTCACAGCAACCTCAAACTCCTGGGCTCAAGTGATCCTTCTGCCTCGGCCTCCCGAGTAGCTGGGACTACAGGCATGCGCCACCATGCCCGGCTAATTTTTTCTATATATTTTTTAGTTGTCTGATTAATTTCTTTCTACTTTTAGTAGAGACGGGGTCTCGCTCTTGCTCAGGCTGGTTTCGAACTCCTGAGCTCAAACAGTCTGCCCGCCTCGGCCTCCCAGAGAGCTAGGATTACAGGCGTGAGCCACCGCACCCAGCCTTATTGCTTTGAAATTTAGAAAGCCAGGAAGGTAGACCCCTATGCAACAGTTTTTATAGAAAAGTAGGAGCCTACCTTCAGCAGGGACCTGGCTTCAAGTTGCAAATCTAAATCTTGTCATGAAGACAAGAGAAGTATATTTTTCCTTTGAATATAGCCAATTCAAATTTTCTTGGAATATAGCCAAAACAGAGATAGCCTCTAAATTACCAAGTGAATTTAGGATGTAATAAATATGACAAATAGTGCTGTCAAGTCTTCTACTTTAAGACTAATTATGGCAAATTTTTTTAAATTTTTGCAATCTTTTAGTTGATTGTGATGCACATTACATTCTGGTTTAATTGTTTAATAAAACAGTTTTCTTTCTGTTTTACCATTGTGGATAGTTTATCTGGGGCTGGAGATGATTTTCTTATTATATTTCTGAAATGCTGTCCAGAGTTTCCAGACATTATATAAATATGTAAGGTGCCCAACAGGTTTCACTGTAGAAGCATCTTTTCTCTGGGGCTTCCAATCACAACCCACAAGTGTACAGCAAATTGCACACTGCCCCGAAATCAATAGGAAGTATTATCTCTTTGCCTATTTGGAATCTACAGACTCTTCTAGAGCAGTTAGAGCAGATTTCTACAAGAAATACGTTCACAGGACAGCAATCAGTTGTGCCAGCTCTTTCTTTAATGCATTTGGCATTTTGACAACTTGAAACTGAGTCAGAGTCCATAGGGCCCCAAACTCAGCCAGCCTTGCACATGTGTGTTGAGTAGTTCTAGGCCTTAGAATCTCAACTTCCCCCTCCTCCTCTTGCACAAAAGTTCATGGATGTGCAGAAGGCACCTGCAAAACCCCCACCTCTCCAAGACCTAAATCTATAGCTCCAAAATTTAACTCCAGGTACTGGGGTTCTTCAGGATGTGCAAGAGCCTTTTCATGAGGGAATCTCTCCTCCAGCTATAACACCCAAGAGCACAGAGCCTGCTTGATTGCATCTAGAAACTTCGTAGAAGTTTTGGCCCCCATCTGGGATTGATAAGACAGGGCCATGTGTTGAACTGAGTGAATACAGAAAACCCAGGGGAAACATTTTCTGCATTGAGAGAGATCAACATAGATATCTTACAGCCCCATTTTTGGAGTGAGCCCTCCGAATTTTCCGGATCTTGTCCAGTCAGCTGCTATAGTTGTGTGAGGGGTTCCTAGTGTAAACAGAATGTGGTGGTAGAATCTGTAAGTATAAACAAGCGCCTCAACAGCCAGAGGGCAGGGCCACAAAATAGCCATTGCCATGACCACAACAGTACCTGCCTGTACACTGTGGTACTGGGAATTAGGGTATTCTTGTCGCGCCTCTTACCCCAGTGTTAGCTGGTCGTGGGTAGGTAATAGCGCACAGCTGGTCCAGGGTCAGTGCTTCGCCGCCAGGCAGGCTTATTCTCTCTTCGGACCCACACAGTCAGCCTGAGTGTCTGCTGCCTGCATCACCATGGAGGCGTTAGTTTAATGTCTCTAAGGACTCTCTTAAAAGTACCTGCAGACTTTGAGATATTGGGGATGTCCTGTGCCGACTGGGCTCAGGCTGACAATAGTGTTTAATCCTGATTCCATTTTAGAGGGAGAGAAATGAGCGAATGAGGGTTTGTTTCTCCCCTCACAGAAGGAATCTTCTGGGTTGGTGCCCAGATGGGAGTTGTTCCATTGTTTGGTACTTGGGTGAACAAGCAGGAGGTCTGGAGATGCAAACTGATAGATAAATCAATGTCCTTCATTTCATCTGGCCATGAGAAAACCAGGTGAATCAGTCATGGTCTTTAATGTCCAGAAACTTTTGGTTTACAACAAGTGTATAAGTGGTTACACTTAGCATCTTGTGGTCAGTACCAAGAGGGAGGTTTACAGGGGACTTGGGCTTCATTTGCATCACTTCCCTTACGTTTGTTCTGAGTGCTGATGTCACCACTGATGGACAACTTATGGACAGAAGAGTTGTTATGATTATTATTTCTTTTGCTTTTACCTAGTTAAGAATTAATATTAAGCTTGTAATATTTTCCTAGAAAACCCTATGTGTTTGGGTTAAATCATTTGTTATTGTATGTCACAAATTAGGTAAGGATAGGGTTTAAAATATTAAAATCAGGCCAGGCTTGATGGCTGATGTCTATAATTTTAGCACTCTGGGAGGCCAAGGCAGGAGGATGCTTGAGCTCAGGAGTCTAAGACCAGCCTCATCTCTACTAAAGGGGGAAACCTCATCTCTACTAAAAATAGAAAAATTAGCTGGGCATCATGGCACATGCCTGTAGTCCCAACTACTCAGGAGGCTGATGCCAGAGGATCACTTGAACCACGGAGTTTGAGATTGCAGTGAGCTATGATGACTCCACTGCACTCTACCTAGGGTGAGAGAGCCAGACTCTGTCTCACAAACAAACAAATAAATACATAAAAGAAAAGGAACTCAGGGAATCAAATTTCTCCTGGGCAGGCTTAGGAAAGGCAGTACTGAAAACAAGCCAGCAGTACAGAGATGAGAAGACGAGGGCCTACTCCCAGCCTCAGCCCTGCCCAGATCCACCCTCTTCTGAGTCTGGTCCAAGCTTGGCCCCACCCTGAAATATCCCCTCACAGAACTGACTAGAAGAAATTAGACTTTTGCGTAGGTGCTCCTGCTGTCTTCCCAAAGCTAGTACTCGCAAGATTTTAAAACACAAAAGCAGGTAAATGGAAACAAAGGACATATTTTTGGGGCCTTATTTTTTTCTCATTAATACCTGTGTTTCTAGAGACATTCTACTTAACAACCTGGTTTTCATTCCTGCAGATCCAGCAGTTGCTCTACAAGTTATAGGAAGGAAAATACAAACACAACAATAAAATCCTTCTAAAGTACATCCCACCCTTTTCTTTATGGCTCCTGTCTGTCTGTATATAGCTTTCATTTTATGTATTTTCCTCTTTAAATCAGTGGTAGGGAAACAGAAAAGAAGTGTAAAGACTGGGTCTTTCATCTGAATCCTGCTTGGAATTTGGGAACACTTAGTATCTCACTCCCAGGGTATTATTATGAAGATTAACTCACACACTGTGATGTTCCCAGCACAGTGCTCTGTGACATGCTTGAGAGCACATGGCACCTGCTCAGTAAACACTGCATTAACACATGTGTACATGTTGTTTTCTGAATGTAGACACACTCAGACATTGCTGCTTTCTCCAGCCTTCTGTAAACTTTAAATGGCCAGCAAAGAAATCAAGAGTGCTGGGTGTAAGGGACTCTGTGTGCTGTACCTGCTGTCTCTAGCTGAGTGCTACTGATAATGGGTCTAGGGAGACCATCACCTGCATTAAGAGGGACTTGTTATAAAATCCAATTCATAAACGCCTTCCCAACCTGCAGAACCACATTTCATAGCGCGGGGCCTGGAATCCCAAATGATTTATATGCACATCAAAGCTTGAGAGACGAGGCTTAGCTAAGAGATTCTCAGCCCAGGCTTCCAGTTAGGATCACATGGCTGATTTGAAGACATACCATCATTTGTGCCCTCCCCAACAGAATTCGTTTTCTATGATTAGATTCAGATTATGGTTTAATTTTTCCACCTCATATCACAGTGGTGATTATGGTCAATCTGTGTTCATTGACACCTGACACCAATTTGTCCCATTACAGCTGAGGGTAACTTTATTCACTGTGTTAAGGTGCTCTCTGCAAGATTCCTTCACTGTAAAGTTTATTATTTTTCTCTTTGTCATTAATGCCATCTTGGAGGAGTTTACTGAGTGATGTGTATAAACCATCACATTTAATGCAAAAGCTCACCTTTCTTTTTAGTTTCCATTTCTTTGTAGCTTGCTTTGGAAAATAAAGGCTCTCATATTTGATGAGTGGAGATACTGCTTTTGAAATTGGTAGATTTAAACCAGTCAGGCCTCAGTCTTCTAGGTTTCCTTTTTATTCTCCCCTCATGTCACAAACATGTTTCTTTATTACATCTCTGTATTTTCAGAGGAAAGGAACAAGAATTAACATGTAAGTAATACATTTAAGCATCTTAAATCTTTAAAATATAACAAATGGGGCACATAAAGCAAATTGAAAAAAAGGCTCAGGAAAAATAGCTCTTATTTCTGTTTATATCATTGTGTATGATGGTCTTCATAGTATGCCTAAAAATCATCAACATAGCTTTATAAATGTTTTATAATTAAATATATTTCTTTAAAGAAAAAGGTTCTACTTTATCACATTGAATATGTATATAGTTACCATATCTATGTATTTGTGTGCATAAAATGTAAGTATTTGATCAGCGTTGTGTTGCTGCCTTCTTGTTTTCATTACTCTTCTCAGTTATGAAATCTGCTCTGAACGTTCACTTGGGGTTGTCTGTGTGCAGTGGCCTGTATGACCCTTTGAGATGAATTCTAAGTCAGATAAACTGGAGTAAAAAACAAGCTCTGCTGTTTATTGGATAATTGGCAAAATACTCTCATAAAATAATAGTATTATTTTTTTCTCATAGATTATTTTTGTGGTTTTAAGCATTAATGTATGAAAAACTGCTGGAATGACATCTACTATACAGTAAATGTTCAAAAAGGATTGCTGCTTTTCTTGCTACTATGTTATAATCTGTAAATTTCATAATACTCTCAATTCCACATCATTCATGGTTTCTCCCCTCAGAGTTCTTCCTCTGTGCTGTTCAAAGGTGTGGCTTTTAGACCCGAGGCATTGGCGTCACTGGTGAGCTTGTTAGAAATGCAGAATCTCAGGCCTCACCCAGATCTCCTGAACCAGAATCTGCCTTATAACAAGATCTCCGGTTCATTGTTGTTCCCAGTAAAAATTGAGAAATGTGCTTCTAACTCAGCATGGCTTTTCATCTGAGGAATAGACACAGCCGATTCTATAGGATGTAAATAAAGCACTAAAAACTGTATATTCCCGTGTTGATGCCTTGGTTTTATATTTTGTATTCTGTACAAACATAGTATCTACATTAGTTTTGTAGACCTTATGTTATTCTCTTTCCACATAAGCAGAGGATGCCTTAAGAAATATTAGTGTGTTAAAATGTATGTTCTTGTGTAATTCAGGTCACTCGTATATGTCAGAGCCAGTAGTCTGAATGTCCGCATTTTATCCTGGGTCAAATTAAAAACTGCCCATGGTCACATGGTCATTTATTCATTTATTCATTTTTGATGGGACTATTAACAGTTATATGAACATAGAATTCTCTCTGGAGGAGAGGGAATACTGGAACCCTAAGAACTCTTCCCACAGCTACATGGTCAATGTATTTTATTTATTTTATTTTATTTTTTCAGGAATTGTTGACATTCAGGGATGTGGCCATAGACTTCTCTCCAGAGGAGTGGGAACACCTGGACCCTGCTCAGCGGAAGTTATATAGGGATGTGATGTTAGAGACCTACAGAAACCTGGTCTCTGTGGGTGAGAATTACTTACCTCTAGAATATCTAATATACCTCAAAGGTTTTATTTCTTTTCTTTGCAGGATGTGCTTTGGGAGTTTGTGCATTGATTCTATGAATGAGTTTAAAATTCCTACTTTCAGGGGGAAAAAATGGGAACTTTTTAATATAAAAAAAAATCTTTTTTTTTCTTTGTTCAGGTGATTTCTGAGTTTCACTGTACCACAGTGGTGATTCTAGAAATTCGGTGATATAAAATACTGTTGTCCACACCTTAAAGTCATATTTCTCCTTTTTATTGTTGATTCAGTCATACTTGAAAGTAAAGCACTGGATCAACAAGTTTAAAATGCTTCCCAAATATTCTACAAGGGTCATCAGGAAATAGTATTTAGGAAAATAATTTTCTAGAATTTTTTATAATATTCTCTCTTCTGTACTGAGTGTAATACTAAGTTCAAGATTGAAGAACCCCATACAAAATTCATGTGCCTTTTTCTAATAAAATAGAACTTGCTGTCGCTAAGCTGGACCTGGTCACCTTTTTGCAACAAATGAAAGAGCCCTGGAATATGAAGAGAGAGGACACAGCAGCCAAACACCCAGGTAGGTGGGAGTGCGTGAAGCAGGTGACACAGGTGAGAGGTTCAAAGGTCATGGAGGAAGCCAGACCTTAATGTGTGGTTTCAGAAGGTCTGGCACAATGAAACTAATTTTTGGGAAGCATAGGTTTATTTCTCTTGCTCTCATAGAAGCACATCTTCTTTCTCATGTTCTTAAATTATTTGATGATTGATTCTCCTTAAGACTGTGAAAAATGTTGTCTGAAGATTCCCTTTGCTCTTCAGTGATCTTCCATCAAATTCACTGGGAGAGCCAAAGTCCTCCCCTTGGGGTGTGAGGGCCTACATGATCTTCTGATCTATTCCCTCGGGGGGCCTGGAAAAACCTGCATATAGCTGACTACCTGTATCTTAAACCATTTTTTAAGTTCTGTTTTTGCCTAATGTCAGAATTGTGTGACCATAGTGGTAGGCATAGTGATATTTGGTTCAGAATTCTCAGGAATACTGTAGACAGATGTCAGATATTGATATTTTCTGTTTTATTAATTCCTAATTCTATAGAGGTTTCAAAGGTGATATTACAGATATTGAGACTCTGTAATTTCATCAGAGTACAAAGGATATCCCTTTAAATATTAAAATAGGCTGGGCACGGTGGCTCACTCCTGTAATCCTAGCACTCTGGGAGGCCAAGGCGGGTGGATCATTTGAGCTCAGGAGTTCGAGACCAGCCTGAGCAAGAGCAAGACCCCGTCTCTACTAAAAATAGAAAGAAATTAGCCAGACAACTAAAAAATATATAGAAAAAATTAGCCGGGCATGGTGGCGCGTGCCTGTAATCCCAGCTACTGAGGAGGGTGAGGCAGGAGGATTGCTTGAGCCCAGGAGTTTGAGGTTGCTGTGAGCTAGGCTGACGCCACGGCACTCAATCTAGCCAGGACAACAGAGCGAGACTCTGTCTCAAAAAAAAAAAAAAGAAAAAATTATTTTTCCAATTCATTAACACAAGGTAACTTTCCATTTATTCATGTGTATTTCAGTTTCTTCATCCATATTTTATTATTTTCAATGTAGATATTTTTCACCTTTTTAATTAAGTTTTTTGTTAGGTATCTGAATTTTTTATGGCTATTTTAGATGCAGAAGAAGCATTTGACAACATTTCTTTATGATAGAAACACTGAATAAATTAGGTATGGAAGGTATGTCTGTCAACACATAAAGGCCATATATGACCAAAAGATGTTAACATTATAGTGAACAGAGAAATACCGAAAGCTTTTTCTCTGAGATTTGTGGGATTTTTTTTTTTTTTTTTTTTGAGACAGAATCTCACTCTGTTGCCCTGAGTAGAATGTCGTGGAATCAGCCTAGCTCACTACAACCTCAAATTCCTGGGCTCACTTAAGTGATCCTCCTGCCTCAGCCTCCTGAGTAGCTGGGACTACAGGTGCATGCCACTGCACCCGGCTAATTTTTCTATGTTTAGTAGAGACGGTCTCGCTGTTGCTCAGGCTAGTCTCTAACTCCTGACCTCAAGCAATCCTTCTGCCTTGGCCTCCCAGAGTGCTAGGATTACAGGTGTGAGCCACCGCGCCGGGCCTTTCGCTGAGATTTGGAACAAGACAAGGATATCTGTTTTTACCACTCCTATTCAACATAGTGCTGGAAGTCATTGTGAGAGCAATTAGAAAAGAGAAAGGAAGAATTAAAGTCACTCAAATTGGAAAGTAGGAAGACAAATTGTCCCCATTTGCAGAAAAAATGATCTTATATTTTAAAAAACCTAAAGACTACCCCACAGAAAAACTTTTGGAACTATTAAACAATCAGTAAAGTTACAGAATACAAAATGAAATAAAAAATTAGTATTTCTGTACATTAGCAGTGAACTAAAAAAGAAATGTCAAAATTTCATTTCGGAAGCCTACCAAAAAAGTCCATTTTGAGTTCTTATTTGTGTATAGTGCAAGGTAAGGTCCAACTTCAATTTGTCCAATTTGGATTTCCAGTATTCCTAGCCTTATTTGTTGAAAAGACTGTCCTTCCCTCACTGTGCTGTTCTGGAACCTTTGCTGAGCACAAGTTGACTATATACACAAGGGTTTATTTCTGGGCTTTTTATTTTTTATTTTTTTTCTTTTTTCTTTTTTTTATTTCAGCATATTATAGGGGTACAGATGTTTAGGTTACATATGTTGCCCTTGCCCCCCTCTCCCCTCCCAAGGCCAAGCTTCAGGCGTGTCCATCACCCGGATGGTGCGCATTGCACTCTCTGTGTATGCAATACCTGTCCCCTCCTCCCCTCCCCCTCGCCCCACATGCAATAAATGTTATTCTTACATGTGCACTTACGTGTTGATTATTTCTGGGCTTTTTAATCTGTTTCATTATCTGTCTTTATGACAGTACTGCACTCTTTTGAATACTGTAGCTTTGTAATATGTTTTGAAATCAGAAAGTATGATGCCTCTAACTTTTTCTTTGCCAATATTGCTTGCTTTTTTTTTGATCCTTTGAGATTTTATATGAATTTTAGAATATTTTAACACTTGTGCAAAAATTTCTATAGGTATTTTGTTAGAGATTTCATCAAATCTGTAGCTCACTTTGTGTACCATCAACATATTAACAATATTAAGTCTTTTAGCTCTTGAACCAAGAGTGCTTTTAATAGTTTTTTGTTTAATTTTCACATATTCATATATGTTGTGGACATATCACTATCCTTTTGGTTTTTACTACTAGTTTTATTCTATTGTAGTCAGAAATAATACTTTGTGTGATTTTTATGTACTTAGATTTGTTGAGACTTGTTTTGTGGCTTAACAGGTTGTCTCTCTGGTATAATGTGCTATGTTTGCTTAAGAATAGTGTGTGTTCTGTTACTGAGTGGAGAGTTCAGAGTAAGACTTTTCGGTATAATTGATCTGTAGTGTTGTTCAAGTCTTCTGTTTCATTTTTGTCCTTTTGTCTGTTTTTTTCTTTTCATTATTAAAAATGTAATACCAAATTATCCTACTATTATTTTGTTGCTGTCAGATTCTTGCTTCAGCTCTGTAAAAGGTTGCTTCATATATGTGGGAAGTGTGATGATAGGTGCATATATATTAATGCTTGTGATAGCTTCCTGACCAATGGAGTCTTATTATATAATGCCCTTTGTTGTCCTTTGTCACAATTTTTGATGTAAAATATATTTTGTCTATGTAACAGTGTTTGACATTGCATTGAATAACATTTTTTAGTTCTTTTACTTACAGTCCATGTGTCTCCTTACATTTAGAGTGGGTCTTTTGTAGAAAGCATAAAGGTAGATCTTATTTCTTAAATTTATTCAGACAAAATATGTATTTTGGTTGACTATTTTTATGGAAAATAAATACTAAAAGGGAATAACTTGCTTTTATTTCTGTAGGTCTTAAAGCTCTTTTGTTCTTTTCTTTCATTGTCTTTGTGGGGTTTTTTTTGGTTTTTTGTAGTGACATGTTTTGATTTTTTTTCTCATTTCCTTTTGTGTATCTACTATACTTTCGTAATTTTTTTTTCTTTTTAATCCCAGGAGTTGAGTTTTGTATCTACTATAGCTATTTTCTTGGTGGTTACTATAGATATTACATAAAACATCTGAAAGTTATAATAAACTATTTTAAGCTGAAAACTTTCATTGCATACAAAATCCCTTTCTACATTGCATTCTGTTGATGTCATAAATTATATTCTTTTCTATTGTGTATCCATTAACAAATTTATGGTTATTTTAAGGGTTTAAAAAATATAGCAGAATTTAAAGTGTTTTATTCACTGTCATTATAATAACACAGAATACTATATGCATATGATTACATTCACTTAGAGCTTTATATATTCCCATAACTGTGTGTGACTAACATTTTACTTTTAATATAAAAAATTGACTCTCTTTAACAATTCATGTAACATATATCTCTTGGGTATAAATTGTGCAAGGTTTTTTTTTTTGTTTTTTTTTTTAACTAAAAAATCTGTTGTTCATCCTATATGAGTGCCTTTGTAACTTGATTACAATGTGTCTTGTTTTGGCTTTCTTTGTGTTGTTCCTAGCTAGAGTAGGGTGAGCCTCTTTAAATTTTATACTGTTTTCTCCCTCAGCCTTAGAAAGTTCTCAGACATTATTTCTTCAGGTTTGCTCCCTGCTTATTTTTTTCTTTTCTCTCATTATAAATATTTTGGCATGCTTGATGATAATAAGTCCCTTAGGCTCTCTTCACTTTTCTTCTTTTTTTATTTTTATTCTATTGACTGTAATTTCAAATGGCCTTTTATCAAGTCTGCTGTGTTTTTTTTTTCTACTTCATCAAGTCTGCTGCTGACCGTATCTAGTGAATATTTAAACTCAATTTTTATTTTTCAGCTCCATACTTTGTTTCAGTTTTTTTTAAAATTTTAATCTCTTTGTTAATAATCTCATTTTCTTTATGCATTGTTTTCCTCCTCTTACGTAGTTGTATGTGTTGTCATTGAGCTGGCAGAGCACCTTTAAGACAGATATTTGAAATCCTTGTAGAATTACTTCATGTATCAAAACTCCATTAGGATCACTTAAATATTTTTCTCCTTTCATTGGACTGTATTTCTTAGTTTCTTTGATGTCTTTTCACTTTTGGTAAGATTTTGGTCACCTAAAAACAGCTACCTATTCCATCCTTTAGATAATGGCTTTGTTCAGGGGAAATTTAGCACCATGCAGCCACACGAGGCATTTTGGATACTCGTCCAGACTGTTGGCAGGATGTGTTTTATCCCGAGTACTCTGTATGTTTTCTCACTCAAAAGGCTGCCTATTTCCTGTTAAAAGCCCTCAGTGTTTACCTTCCATGATGCATTCTGCATGTTCTGCAGTCTTTCTGTTGCTGTAGTAGTTATTCATCTCTGTTCTCAATGAACTCAGCATGTCATTTACACTATATTTGCATTTCTTTTTAGGACTACATATTAAAGGAAATAACCTGTCTTTTGAAAGCCCCAGAGAGACCCAGGACTTTGGATATAGGATTGGATTAAGTGTTCTGTCAAATATTTCCGAAGACCAGAGATTTGAAATTACAGAGAATATTTCTAAATTTGACCAAGTTGATGAGTCCTTCATTAAAACTTTATTATTCTTCCACAAACCAATAATACCATTACATACCAAAACCAACAACTGTGATCAGTATGGTAAAGTATTTACCCAATCATCATTGCTTAATCAATCTCAGGGAATAGAAAATTCAGAAAAACATAACATGTCTAGTAAAACTTTGATGTCCTTTATCCAGAACTCTACCCTAAATAATTACCAGGATATTCATGTTGAAGAGAGAAAATATCGATGCAATAAACCTGAAAAAACGTTGAACCAAGTCTCATTCTCTAGTAAATATAAGAAAGCTCAATATCCAGAGATCCAGTACAAATGTAAGAAATATGAGAAAGTCTATCACCAGCATTTAAAGCTTATTAGCCATGAGGATACCCATATCCGAGGGTGTTCCTACAAATGTAATCAATGTGGAGAAGCTTTTGCCCAGTCAGGAAAACATTCTGAAAATCAGGGAATTCATATTGGAGAAAACTCATACAGACATAATAAAGGTGTGAAAGTCTTCAGTCAGTCATCCAATCTAAGAAAACATAACACAATTTATACTGAAGAAAACCTCTACAAATGTAAAGAATGTGGCAAAACTATTAACCAGAGTTCACAGCTTAAATATCAGAAAATTTATACTGAGGAGAAATCCTATAAATGTAAAGAATGTGGCAAAGCCTTTACTCAGTTTTCAGTTCTTCAACAACATCAAAGAATCCATACTAGAGAAAAATCCTACAAATGGGAAGAGTGTGGCAAAGCTTTTACCCACTTAGCAAACCTTGGAATACATCAGGTGGTTCATACTGAACAAAAACCCTACAAATGTAAAAATTGTGGTAAGTCCTTTAACTATAGTTCATACCTTACTCAACATGAGAGAATTCATACTGGAGAGAAACCCTACAAATGTAAAGAATGTGGCAAAGCCTTTACTCAGTTTTCAAGTCTTAGACAGCATCAGAAAATTCATACTGGAGAAAAACCCTACAAATGTGAAGAATGTGGCTTATTCTTTACTCGGTTGGCAAGCCTTAGAATTCATCAGGTAGTTCATACTGGAGAAAAACCTTACAAATGTGAAGAATGTGGCAAAGCCTTTACTGAGTCAGCAAGCCTTAGAAAACATCAGGTAGTTCATACTGGAAAGAAACCATACAAATGTAAAGACTGTGGTAAATCCTTTAGCCATAGTTCATACCTTACTCAACATCACAGAATTCATACTGGAGAAAAACCCTACAAATGTAAAGAATGTGGCAAAGCCTTTACCCAGTCAGCAAGCCTTAGAATACACCAGGTAATTCATACTGGAGAGAAACCCTACAAATGCGAAGAATGTGGCCTATCCTTTACCCAGTCAGCAAGCCTTAGACTACATCAGGGAATTCATACTGGAAAGAAACCCTACAAATGTGAAGAATGTGGCATATCCTTTACCCGGGTGGCAAGCCTTAGAATACATCAGAGACGTCATACTGGAGAAAAACCCTACAAATGTAAAGAATGCGGCATATCTTTTACCCAGTCAACAAGCCTTAGAATACACCAGGTAGTTCATACTGGAGAGAAACCCTGCAAATGTAAAGAATGTGGCAAAGCCTTTACTCAGCTTTCAAATCTTAGACGACATCAGAGAATTCACAGTGGAGAGAAACCTTACAAATGTAATGAATGTGGTAAATCCTTTAGACATAGTTCATACTTTACTCAACATCAGAGAATTCATACCGGAGAGAAACCCTACACGTGTAAAGAATGTGGCAAAGCTTTTACTCAGTTTTCAAGTCTTAGACACCATCGAAAAATTCATACTGGAGAGAAACCATACAAATGTAAAGAATGTGAAAAATCCTTTACCCATATTTCACAACTCACTCAACATCAGAGAATTCATACTGGAGAAAAACCCTACAAATGTGAAGAATGTGGCAAAGCCTTTACTCAGTATTCAAGTCTTAGACAACATCAGAACATTCATACTGGAAAGAAACCACATAAATGTAAAGAATGTGGAACATTCTTTACCCATAGTTCACAACTTACTCGACATCAGAGAATTCATACTGGAGAGAAACCCTACAAATGTGAAGAATGTGGCAAAGCCTTTAACTGCCATTCAAGCCTTACTCAACATCAGAAGATTCATACTGGAGAAAAACCTTACAGATGTGAACAATGTGGCAAAGCCTTTAACCGTAAATCACACCTTAATCAACATCAGAGAATTCATACCAGGGAAACTGTATAGATGTAATACATGTGAAAAGAATTTATATTTGTGTATTTATCCTAAATACACAACTTGGAAGTTATCAGAGTGTCCATAGGGAAAGAAATTTTACAGGTGCAATAAATGTGTAGAAGCATTTAATCAAAACTTACATCTAAATTCATCATGGATTCACACAGGTAAAAACTAAAGCACACTTTCAGATTTTACACTAACCTGGAGTATTGTAGAGAATGCGAAGTTGAAGCAGTTAGATAATTTATCTGCTCGTGTTGTTCAAAAGAGCGAGAACATTTATGTTTGGACAGGTATAATTACAGTCAATGGGTAATTTGTATTGACACTATTTGAAATTTTTCAAAAGCAAAAATTGATGTAGTTCAATTTCCAAATTAGTTTGTGCTATGCTTTCATTTTTAATGTCTATATGAAAATATGTATTCTGTTGTTTCTGCATCAGAGCTGTGGGAGGCCATTCAATATTAGGTCAATTTGATTAATACCAATTTTCCGTAAATGTTTAATGGCAAATGTAAAGTACATTAAGAAAATCTAAAGAGAGGTTTTTTGTATGTTTGAATCATAAAACAGTAATGCATGTAAATACACAGTATGTAATCGGGTTCTTTTATTCTGTATTAAACTAAGAAACAGTCTAAATTTTCAAAATAAATATTTTACCGATTGCTCCTTAAGTATGAAAAATCTGGCCAGTTGGTTAAAATACTGACATATCTTTATAGAAGAATAAAACAGAAGTCTTGAATATTATTTGATGTGATAAAAGACATGGAAATCTTGAATGCTATTTGATGTAATAGAAATAAAAACATCTTCACAGATATCAGAGGAAAGTGAAGATAACTCCTATCTGAGAGGCCGTATATGTATTCAAATCAATGTATACTAAATAATTAGCCTCAATCTTAAAATTAAAGAAAGTATAACGCTAAGATCACTATATTAGACCAAGAATAATGTTTCTTGTGTGCTTGTGACCAAGGAGCATATAGTGGATTTTAAAATGCTTTATTTAGGCTATAGGTTAATTAATTTGTCTTGATTAATAACATGCAATTGTTCTTAATGGTTTAACACTGATGTGCAATGAATAAAATGGTACTCTGCCACAAATGTTAAACTATCTTGTCTAAAACTGTAGTTAACAAATGAAAATAATGTACTATTTGGGTAACACAGTGGAATAACTTCTAGTAATTGCTTTATTTTGAGGAACAAAACTTTCAATAATTTCAGCATATTCTCATAGTTACTATTTTGTGTCCCTTTTTTTTGTAGTTATGGGGTTGTTGATATGCTTACGGTAAAGATTATATGGGAGTATAATTCAGTTCCATACCTTTAAATCCTAAATCATTATTCATAAAATTTTAGCCAACATTTTTCTTTGCACATGGCCTTTTCTGGGCCAATTGAACACATAGAGATGTTTTGTTTAGATTTACATTTAATGCAATATACAATGTATCAAGCTAAAAATAAGCTTTGTGTAAGAAGTGTAGAGGAGAAATGCATGTGTGTGTGTACCTATCTTCAGAAGAAAATGGGAAGTGGATCAAAACAGATAAGTTCAGATGATTTGATGATTTACAAGCAACCTAGACCTTACAAATTCTCAAAGCAAACTTAGCTTCTCTACGTTAAAGTTATTTCTTACAAATCTCATGTCTCCAGGGTGCAGACTCTCCCTATACAAATTCTGTCTTTTTCACTTGCCGCCTATTCAGTTAGAGTAATTATATGATTTTCTGGTCCTTCAGATTGTTGAACGTACATGGACTGTCACATGCTCACACATTAGCCTGGTGCATCTTCCACCCTTCAAGCTGCACAAAACACCAGAATTGAGTTTCCAACTGCATCTTCTGAGTTTCAAACTTATCCACAGAGCTAACTGCTGACACGAATGTGGAGGTTTTCATATACTTTTCTAACTGTAGTTCTTTATCTAGCTTTCGTACCATCATCACAGCTGATAACTGTCTTCTGTAACTACTTGCAAAGCTCCTAGTAGTGGCCACTCCACTGTTAATGCCACATGGTGATTTTCCTTACCCTGGGGTGCAATGCAGTTCTCTACTAACAAGTTCTCTAGTCCTTAAAGTTTAGAGGCATCCCTGTAGTCCACATGCATGTCACAAATGGGCAACACCACCCCAAATAGATGAGTAACACCTCAAAATTTCCACTCCCTTAATTTCTTCATCTTGCCCATACTTTGGTTAACGGACTGGTACTGGCTATGTTGCCACTTGTCTTGAAAAATGTCCATACATGCAAAGTGAGGCCCAAATGCAGAAGGAGCCAAGAAACCAAAGGAAGAGGCAGACAAATCCAATTTGTCACTAGTGAGTGACTTATTGGTGATTTTATGGACAGGTGCATAGTCATGGGTGGCAACAACACAGGTGGATCTCCATGCTGTTACACCTCAG